>JAWNPB010000192.1:0-206649 GCA_035045355.1 Drosophila lacicola
CTGAACTATGCCGATAACAAGCCATCAATATTTATACAATCCGATAAGGCAACCTACAAGCCATCAGATCTAGTCCAGTTCCGAGTTCTATTTCTGGATGAGAACACACGACCTGCGGCCATCGACAAGCCGATTACGATTGCAATCACGGACGGAGCCCAGAATCGCATCAAGCAATTGACGGACGTGCAGTTGACCAAGGGCGTGTTTGTAGGAGAGCTGCAGCTGTCGGAGCAGCCGGTGCTGGGCATGTGGAATATCGCAGTCAATGTGGCCGATGAGCAGGCGGAATCAAAGTCCTTTGAGGTGGCCAAATATGTGCTGCCGAAATTCGAGGTAATTGTCGAATCAGCCAAGGATGTGGCCCTACAAGACGGTGTCATCAAGGCCACAATTCGGGCCAAATACACATACGGCAAGCCGGTGAAGGGCAAGGCGACCGTCTCCATTGAGCCGAACTATAGCTACTTTAGCCCCGGTGACAGCAACGTGCATCAGATGAAAACAATCGATGTCGATGGCAAGGGTCATGTCGAATTCCCAATCCAAGGCTCGCAGTATAACTCACGTTATACGCCGCCCTTGAAGATCTTTGCCGTGGTAACCGAGGATCTGACGGGCAACAAACAGAACGCATCGACTGTTGTCACCCTGCACTCGCAGCGCCACAAACTTGAGGTCGTCGATCCTGTGCCCCATTATCATCCGGGCAAGGCGTTTGTCTATCAGTTTGTAGTCAAAAATCTGGACGGTTCACCTGTACGAGATGCCACAAAGAAGGCAAAACTGGCATTTGATCCGTCGCACAGATATTTCAATTTCGATTTACATCCGACTCCGACAGCTTCAAACGAGACCATTGAGTTCGAAGCTCCTCTCAACGAGCACGGTATTGCCACATTTAACGTTGTCCTGCCCGAAAACGAGATGAGCTATTTAAGTATCAGAGGATCCTACGCGGACTCCAGCTCTTACCTGGGCTCCATAAACAAGTTTGAGCCGACTGTCGAATCAGCCGAACCGCTTAAGATTCAAGTTAACTCAAAAACGTTAGTTCCAAAAAAAACACATATTTCCTTTTCTTTAACATAACTTCTCAATTAGTCTTAAGCTTGGCAACGACGTTTCCTTCGATGTGAAGTCAGACGAGCATATTCCGTACTTCGTCTACGCAATTGTCGCCCGGGGAAATATTGTGAAGGCCGAACATGTCGAGGTACCGGAAGGTCGCAAGAGCCACACCGTGAAGTTTTCGCCCAGCTTTGCCATGGTGCCGCAGTCCTCGATTTATGTGTATTACGTCTTTAACAACGAGCTGCGCTTCGAAGAGCGATCCATTGATTTCGATAAGGATTTCGAGAACTCGGTAGGTAGAGAAATACAATAGCTCGAAAATACAATAAAGATTACCGTACACAGATCGAGATTTCTGCTCCTCTGGAAGCCAAGCCCAGCGAGGAGGTCAAAGTGCAAATCAAAACTGATGCCGACTCGTATGTTGGTCTACTTGGCGTGGATCAGAGTGTTCTCTTGCTGAAGTCGGGCAATGATTTGGCTCGGGATGATGTCTTTAATAGCCTCAACAAGTACAAAACATCTACGCCCTGGCAGCAGGGCTATGGTCGGTATCCGGGACAGTCTTCCGGTTTGGTAACCCTAACAAATGCCAATTATCCCTATAATTTCGGTAAGTTAATGGTAAGTTAATATAGCTCAATTATTGGAGGATGTAATGAGAAAAGGAGGAGATATTCTGTTAGGGCTAGAACTTATTTCTTGGTGTACGAATTTTAGCAACACGTTCATACGATGCGGTTGACGGCATGTTTGATACTTTTCCAATATACCTAGAAGAAGATGAAGAAGCATTAGATGATTTTGTTGCCAGAGATGAAATAGATTCGTCGCAAGCGCATCAAATTGAATTGGTACGCGATAATTTCGCAGAGCTTTGGATTTGGCATTCGGCCAATTTGAGGTGGGTTTTTGATGCCTAAAGTCCTAAAGCATGAAGCGCACGTATTTTAATTAGAAGTATTAAACAAAGTAACAATTAGTTGGAGACTTCACCTACAAAAACACATTTAATATGCTCCCGATTTGGCCAGCTACGGTTGAGGTCTTTCTTCCTAGTATGTATACTATATAGTGATATATGATTATATGTTTTAAGCAGAGGATTACTTCGACAAGGCATTTTTATTAAGCGCCCACGTGAATCGTCCCGTTGAAGAGGCGATACAAGTACGTGCAGAGTTTCCGGATAGCTGGATATTTGAGAATGTTCAAAAGTACGATTTTGATTTTTTATTCAAGTTGTAATTGTCTTCAGTTCTGATTCAGATTTTTCGCTTTTGTCAATTCGTCTCGGCCCGTTGAAATCATATTTATTTTAAGGCTTACTTAACCCAACCTATTGCATGTGGGTCTTTCCGCGCTATATGGTTATACATATATATTTTTTATCAGATAGTTACCCCTACGTGGCATATTTATTAAGTGACAACGTGTATCATGCAGACACAATTGCCTTTGAGGAGAAGATACAAGTACGTGCAGAGTTTCCGCAAAGCTGGATATTCGTTAATGTCAAAAAGTACGATTTTAATTTGATTTGAAATGTGATTGTCTTCAGTCTGGATTCTCTTTCACTTTTGTCTTTTAAATGTCTCGGCCCGCTTAAATCATCTTTATATTAAGTCTTACTAAAAACCAACCAATTGTACGTAGGTCACATATACTATGCCGAAGCCCTACCTTTGTTTAGTCCTGGGATTGTGCTGTACTCGATGGCAGCCGGGCCCATGCCAATATACAACAGACTTTCTGGGGCAGGATTTCCAGGAGCACTTTCTGCTCCTACTGTGGTGCCCGAAATTCGGAAAGAATTTCCTGAAACCTGGATATTTGTTAACAATCTGACGTAATTGTGAAAATCTTACATAGTACTGTGTTTTTTTGGGCAAAACAACTAACTGTTATATCTAGTCTAAAAATCAGTATGGAATAAGCGTTAAAACTAACATTGATCACATTTTACCAAGGCGCTTGCAGTTAACCAATTTAATGGAGTAGCCTTTTTTTCAGGCAACATTAATCATTTTATTTTTTTGGCAGATGTATTCCATGTGGCACTTGAACTAGATAGCGTGGCAGTTCCCATTGATATCGTTTCCGACCAGAATATACCACAAATACGTAAAGAGTTTTCCGAAAGCTGGATTTTTGAACACAGCGACAAGTATGAAAGTTGTATAGTTAATACTTTTGGGAAACTTACGTTTATCAATTTTTCGGACTTCTAGTCGCAAACTTTAAAATCACCTTTATTTTCATAACCACAGTCAAATCAAACACTCGTCGTCAGGTTTGCGGGTAATTATTAGTTTTGTGTTCCTCTAAAAAATGTTGAATACTTTCTAGAAACTTTTCTTTAAACTATACGGATGTGTTGGTAGTCGGTTAAGAAATTAGTTCTACATTTAAGACCCTTTTATGATTAAGTACTACGTATTTGTT
The DNA here is from genome assembly GCA_035045355.1 of Drosophila lacicola. Taxonomy (NCBI): domain Eukaryota; kingdom Metazoa; phylum Arthropoda; class Insecta; order Diptera; family Drosophilidae; genus Drosophila; species Drosophila lacicola. Next base: position 3,520 of record JAWNPB010000192.1, read on the forward strand.
AGATATTTAGGCATGTTTTAAATTGAGCTATTTGCGCTTAGGTTTGCGAATGTTGCGGCATCCAGTGCATCGGGGTTTCGCTTTGAAAGGGGTTCCGCTTCCTCCAAGTCTTATTAGCAACACTGTAGGAAATACAGAATTTATAGGAATTACCGGATTAGGCGCCTCTTCTGCCGGAGCTGCAGCTCAAATTCGAAAAGAATTTCCTGAAACTTGGATATTTGCCGTAAACATAACGTAATTGTGACACATTTTTATATTATGAATCGCACCGAACACTTCACCTAATAAGTGCACTATAATAACGTTTATAGTAAAATTACAATGGGAAATTTTCGGAATAACAAAAATATATTTATATCTTATAAAATATGGAAAGGTCGCCAAAACTCGCGCTAAATATCTTACATTATAATAATAGGAAAGTCATCTTTTTTTTTTGATTTGAACATGTTATCATTGCTGATTTAAAAAACCAATTTGTACCTAGAAATGATTGTATATTACCTGCGACCTATTCCCAATCCCCTCGCGGGGATTGTACCTCCGGGAGCTCCAGGTCGTCCAGGACCTCCGCCGCCTCCAGGTCCCGCAGCCGCCCCTCAAATTCGCAAAGAATTTCCCGAAACTTGGATTTTCCTTAACAACATAACGTAACTTTTGCATTTAAACTGATTAGAAATTAATGTGCCAAAGGTATAAAGGGCTGCGCTTTCAGTTAATTATCAATTAAAAAACACATACACAAAATTTACATTACTAACGAACTAATTAAACATTTTATCTGCATTTAAAGTAAACAATATTAAGAGACTGGACTCGGGTTTCATACCAATAATGAAAGTCAGTGGGGAAAGGCAGAGTGCCAACAAAATACTACGAAAGACCACACAAAAGCCAATTGATACTGAAAACATTTCCAAAGATCGGACGAACCCAAAATTGTCTGCCATACGCGAAATATTTATGGAAACTTGGATATTTCAAGGAATTTTCACAAAAACGTACACAAATATTTCGCATCAAGAACAGTACAAAAAAGAAAAATAACAATTCATCACATTTACTAGTGTATTGCTTTGTATCATATGTGTTTGGTTTATTTGTTCCATCATTTATAACATTCATTGCTAACAGAGGAAATACGAGTACTTAACCCTTTATGTGCTTAATCCTTTAAATGCGAATGTAGATATCTAAATGGAATATTTTTATTCGTTCCGTCATTTATAACATTCATTGCTAACAAAGGAAATACGAATACTTAACCCTTTATGTGCTTAACCCTTTAAATGCGAAAGTAGATATCTGAATGGAATATTTTGTGTGTTATTTAATTTCCTTGAAACAGCACGGATGCAGAGGGCTTTACTTTGACCAAAAAGATCCCAGATACCATCACTTCGTGGGTTGTTACCGGTTTCTCGTTGAATCCGATTACCGGATTTGCTCTCACCCAGAAACCCAGCAAGATTCGAGTGTTCCAGCCTTTCTTCGTCTCCACCAATCTACCCTATTCGGTAAAGCGCGGTAAGTACCGAACAGAGATAGTCGCATGTTTGATATATAATACTCTCATCATTTTTACAGGTGAGGTCATTGCCGTACCCGTAATTGTTTTCAACTACATGGATAAAGCGCTCGACGCTGAGGTCACAATGGACAATTCAGACAAGGAGTACGAGTTCACAGAGGCTACCAACGAGGTTGAGGAGAAGTCAATAGATGAAATAAAACGCGTGAAGCGCATTACCATACCCTCGAACAACGGGAAGAGTGTCTCCTTTATGATACGCCCCAAGAAAGTGGGATCGATCACCTTGAAGATCACGGCTACAACTCCACTCGCAGGCGATGCGATTCATCAGAAATTGAAGGTCGATCCGGAGGGCGTCACACAGTTCGAGAATAAGGCTGTTTTCGTTAATCTGAAGAACCAATCCGAAATGAGTCAAGAACTGAAGGCCATTATACCCAACGAAGCCGTTGAAGATTCGGAATTTATAGAGTTCTCTGTGGTTGGTGATCTTCTGGGCCCCACCATTAAGAACTTGGATAACTTGGTGCGAATGCCCTATGGCTGTGGCGAGCAGAACATGGTCAACTTTGTTCCCAATATTTTGGTAGTCAAATATCTGGAAGTGACTGGTCGAAAAATGCCCAGCGTTGTGGCCAAGGCGAAGAAGTTCCTCGAAATCGGTTACCAGCGTGAACTTACCTATAAGCACGATGATGGCTCCTACAGCGCCTTTGGCAAATCGGATCCTTCGGGTAGTACCTGGTTAACGGCCTATGTTGTGCGCTCCTTCTACCAGGCCGCTAGATACACGGATGTCGATCCCAAGGTTATAGTGCAGGGCCTGGATTTCCTTGCATCCAAGCAGAAGGATAACGGCGAGTTCCCCGAGGTGGGCAAGTTGTTTGACAATGCCAATCAGAATGCCTTAGGACTCACCTCCTTCGTGCTGATCGCATTCTTTGAAAACGAAGTAAGTAAATCCCTGCTTGTTCAAAGGTGTTAACCTTACTAAAATCCACGATTTGCAGGAGGTCATATCAAAGTATCAAGAGACAATTGACAAGGCTCTGCAGTACGTCGCTCAAGAGGTGGACAAGACAGATGATCAATATTCCCTATCGATCTCGGCTGTTGCTCTGCAGTTGGCCAAGCATCCGCAGGCAAAGAAAGTTCTAGCCAAGCTTCAGAGCGTCGCTAAACAGGAGGATGGTCGCAAGTGGTGGTCCAAGGCTCCCGAAAATTCCCTCACTTCAGCTGAGCGCTTAATCTATTGGCGTCCTAGCAGCAATGATGTCGAGATAACTTCCTATGTGTTGTTGGCTCTGTTGGAGGAAGAGCCGGCAGATGCATCGCTGCCAATAATCAAGTGGCTGATCGCCCAGCGGAACAGCAACGGCGGCTTCACCTCCACGCAGGACACGGTCATCGGACTGCAAGCCCTGACAAACTTTGCCTCCAAGACCGGATCTGGCACTGGCAATGTTGACATTGACTTCGTTTCGGATAGTGACAACAAGGGTAGTATTCAAGTGAATCCAGAAAATTCACTGGTACTCCAAAGTCATGTTCTGCCCAAGAACACACGTAATGTTAACTTCACCGCCAAGGGCCAGGGGTCGGCTATGGTTCAATTGTCCTACAGATATAACCTAGCTGAGAAGGATAAGAAGCCAAGCTTTAAGGTGACGCCTACTGTGAAGGACACGCCCCTGCAGCAACTGACTCTGGAGGTGTGCGCCGAGTACGTGCCCCTTGAGATGGCCGACCAGCAGAAGGACTCCAACATGGCCGTTATGGAAATAACTTTGCCCTCGGGCTATGTTGGCGACACGGATAGCTTTGACAAAATTCAAGCGGTCGATCGAGTGAAGCGCATCGAAACCAAGAACGCGGACTCCATGGTGATTGTCTACTTCGACAGCTTGACACCGGGTGATGTGAAGTGTTTACCTGTGGAAGGCGTCCGGGCGCATTCGGTGGCCAAACAAAAACCCGCCGCTGTGTCTCTGTACGACTACTACGAGACGGATCGCCGTGCCACCGAGTACTATCAGGTGAAGTCCTCGCTGTGTGACATTTGCGAAGGCACCGATTGTGGCGAAGGATGCAAAAAGGACAACTAAACTACATTTGTTGATCCTCCAACTTGCTCAAAAACAAAGCATAGACATGAATAATCCAACCAAGTGGAGCTCAATAAAGTTTCAATAAAATTAATGTGCATTATTAATTGCTTATTTAGCATTCATTTATTTCTTAAACTATAAATTTAAAAAGTATGGCCATGAGTTGTCATATCGTAAATTTTTTCCAAGATTGTATCGATTCTGAACTCCATAAATTGGGAACATTTATTTTCGGGTAAGTTTCTTTTAAGAGACCTTAATGCCCGATACTTCCCAGATCGAATAAAATTGATTGAAAGTGCAACAATTTACAGGGTATTCTTAATAGGTAAAATAAATAAAATTAGTTGAAAAGTTGTTATCATTGCAATAAGTACTACCGACTAGTAAATTCTTTAATCATAATCTTTATGGCTTGACATTTTTTACCCAACTGCTAGCCGAACTAATAGAAATATATCAGTTGGCCAACAAACTCCAAGCGGCAAACATGAGGCTAGACGCATTATTTACTGTAATCTTTTTTGCTGCCACAATTAAAGCGGCTAGTATTTTTCAAAAGCCAGAAATTGAACAAAAAGTGCGCTATGATAACTACAAGGTTTTTAGAATTAAGTACGAAACCGAAATGCAGCGACAAAAGCTGCTCGATTTGACAAAAATATATCAGAGTGTAAGTGGGATATAATATAATATAATAATAATATAACAATAATAATATAATTGCAACATTTTGGCAGTTCCGATTGTGGCACGAGGATAGTTTTGAGTGTTATTTGATGGTCACGCCAAATGCATTGCCACTTTTCGAGGAAACATTGAAAATAATTAATGCTAGTGCTGAGATCCGTATTGCAAATGTACAGGAGTAAGTAGAAGAGAACTTGGGATTTAAATGGGGTTTTTTTGTGCACTTTTTAATATTACTTTTCAGTTTGATTGATCAAGAGAATGAGGCGGATGCAAGGGCTTCTGATAAGTTCGGTTGGACGCGTTATAATAGCTTGGCTGAAATTGATGCTTGGCTGGATGAAATACTCGCTGCCTATCCGGATGTTACTGATGGGTTTGTCGTCGGTAAATCATATGAGGGTCGTGACATACGCGGCATAAAGATCTCATACAGATCAGGAAACCCGGGCGTCTTCATAGAATCCAATATACATGCGCGCGAATGGATAACCTCAGCCACGGCCACGTGGCTGATCAATGAGCTACTCAGCTCTGGCGATGATCTGGTGCGGGATTTGGCCGAAAGCCATGACTGGTATATTGTGCCCGTGCTAAATGTAGATGGATTTGTCTACACCCACGAAAAAGTTAGTCCAATTGAATCTTAAGTAAGGATATTTACTTTACCTATTTGTACGCAGGATCGTTTGTGGCGCAAGACACGTCAACCTTCGAACATTTCCCAGTGCATTGGCGTTGATCCGAATCGCAACTGCGACTCGCATTGGATGGAGAATGGCGGTGCTTCCTCGGATCCCTGCAATGAGGCCTACGCTGGGCCGCATCCATTCTCGGAGCCGGAGACGAAGGCCTTGTCGGATTTTGTGGCCAGCATCAAGGATAAACTGAATATTATGATAGCCTTCCACTCCTATAGTCAACTCTTGTTATCACCTTATGGGCATACCAAAGACGAGGTCCCGGAGAACTACGATGACCTAATGCAAGTTGCCAAGGCCTATAGCGATACGGTTAAGGATCTGCCCTATGGCACAGTGTACAGATACGGCTCCTCAGCTGGCATTCTCTGTGAGCTATACAAAAATACATATAGCGATTCGGCATATAATAATATGATTCAATTTTAGATCCCGCCTCAGGCACCACTATCGATTGGGCATACAACGAACAGGATATCAAGATATCCTACACCATTGAGTTTCGTGACACCGGGAATTTCGGGTTTGTACTGCCATCTGCGTTCATAATACCCAATGCCGAAGAGGCATTGATTGGTATAATTGCCCTACTGGCTGAATCAAAAGAGTTGGGCTATTTGGAGCCCAAATACATATAACCATGTTGTCGCTTGGCAGGTAAACTACAATAAGCAAATAAAACAACTTTAATTTAAATGCCTTTTAATTGTCCACTTAGTTATCAGGTTCTTAAGAGTGCTACGCTATTAAGAACATTTCCATGAAATACCTTTGCCGTATGCTTTTGGTTATAAGTAATACTCAGGCACAATCAATGACCCCTATTATTATCTATGAGCATGTAGTTGTAGATTTAAAATGCGTAAAGAAGTTCACGTAGGTGAGTAGGTGATAGGTGAGCTCAGCAAATGTTCAATATTTGATTGCTTTGCACACCTCGTGGTTAAGCTTAAGAGAAAAAAACTATATATATTTACATAATTGAAGCTTGGAACAATTATTTATGTATTTTAAAGGACAAAATAATTGAACATTTTTAAGAGAGTTACGATGTTCTGGTGCGGTGTTTGGTCCAATCGCATTGAAAGCTAAATATTATCTCTATATAAAAAACTGTTTGTCCTGACTGATGATGATGATGATGATGATCAACGAGATGAGAGTTGCTATTATGAAGGAGAGAGAGAGAGAAGTAGTAAAAGTAAGCCAAGATTCAGAAGAGATCAGCAGACAAAAATGTCGTAGCGAGAGCGCAGTGTATTAAGGCTTCACGATTGAAAGAAGAAGAGTCAACAGTATAAATAGAGCAGCGCTTTGCAGTTGGGCTTCAGTTGAAGCTGCAAGGTGGCCCGGCGTATTAATATGCATTTACGTTTTGAAAAGAATGTTAGCATACCGCATGTGAGAGGAAGCGAGATGGCAGTGCAGGAACAATAATAATAAGGAGAGTAAAGAGTAATGACTGCTGCTGGACCAACAGCTACGATTGAAAGAAGAAGAGTCAACAGTATAAATAGAGCAGCTCTTTGCAGTTGGGCTTCAGTTGAAGCTGCAAGGTGGCCCGGCAAGGAGCTGCGTATTAATATGCATTTACGTGTTGAAAATAATGCAAGCTTACCACATGTGAGAGGAAGCGAGATGGCAGTGCAGGAGCAATAATAATACGGAGAGTAAAGACACTACACACTACAAGCAGTTTTATAGGCATGATAAAGGTGAGTACACAAAATAATTTGAGCGTACTACTTTCCCATGAATTTTGACCTACAATAATGTTGCCAGATTTCGATGCCAAATTGATCAAGAGGTCAAACCATAAACAAAGAGCTTAAACTCGTAAAAATGGGATGAGATTTGACAGAGTTATTAGGATGGGATATTTGAGGGTAACTTTTTTCTCAATCGATGCGAAAATCAAAACTTTTTGAAAATTTTTTTCAAACATTTTAAAAATCGATGGTTTAAAAACAGTGGTAGACCAAAAACCGATTCGTTTGTAAAGTCAACCTTTTCTGATGATTTTTTGTAATATCTCGGCCAAATACCGTCCGATTTGGGAATTTTATACTATTTTGGACTCGTAAGGATCACTACTATCGATTGGCATCCAAAATATAAAAATCTAAATTTTGACCAAAATCAACAAAATGGCAAGGGGTTACATCACGTTTTTTCTAAAAATCGGGGTCGGTTCGAAAAACAAAAGTTTTTTGATGATTTTTATTGAATATCTCGGGTAAATACTGTCTGATTTTGAAATGTTATACCTTTTTGAATTCGTAGGGATCCCTACTATCAATTTGCATTGAAACATTTTAAAAATCGATGGGTTCAGAAAAGTGGTTGACCAAAAACCGGTTCGTTTGTAAAGTCAACCTTTTCTGATGATTTTTTGTAATATCTCGGCCAAATACCGTCCGATTTGGGAATTTTATACCATTTTGGACTCGTAAGGATCAGTACTATCGATTGGCATCAAAAAAATAAAAATCTAAATTTTGACCAAAATCAACAAAATGGCAAGGGGTTACATCACGTTTTTTCTCAAATTCGGGGTCGGTTCGAAAATCAAAACTTTTTTGATTATTTTTATTGAATATCTCGGGTAAATACTGTCAGATTTTGAAATGTTATACCTTTTTGAATTCGTAGGGATCCCTACTATCAATCTGCATTCAAACATTTTAAAAATCGATGGGTTAAAAAAAGTGGTTGACCAAAAACCGATTCGTTTGTAAAGTCAACCTTTTTTGATGATTTTTTGTCATATCTCGGCCAAATACTGTCCGATTTGGGAATTGTATACCATTTTGGACTCGTAAGGATCAGTACTATCGATTGGCATCAAAAATATAAAAATCTAAATTTTGACCAAAATCAACAAAATGGCAAGGGGTTACATCACGTTTTTTCGCAAATTCGGGGTCGGTTCGAAAATTAAGACTTTTTTGATTATTTTTATTGAATATCTCGGGTAAATACTGTCAGATTTTGAAATGTTATACCTTTTTGAATTCGTAGGGATCCCTACTATCAATCTGCATTCAAACATTTTCAAAATCGATTGGGTAAAAAAAGTGGTTGACCAAAAACCGATTCGTTTCTAAAGTCAACCTTTTTTGATGATTTTTTGTCATATCTCGGCCAAATACTGTCCGATTTGGGAATTGTATACCATTTTGGACTCGTAAGGATCAGTACTATCGATTGGCATCAAAAAAATAAAAATCTAAATTTTGACCAAAATCAACAAAATGGCAAGGGGTTACATCACGTTTTTTCGCAAATTCGGGGTCGGTTCGAAAATTAAGACTTTTTTGATTATTTTTATTGAATATCTCGGGTAAATACTGTCAGATTTTGAAATGTTATACCTTTTCGAATTCGTAGGGATCCCTACTATCAATCTGCATTCAAACATTTTCAAAATCGATGGGTGAAAATAAGTGGTTGACCAAAAACCGATTCGTTTCTAAAGTCAACCTTTTTTGATGATTTGTTGTCATATCTCGGCCAAATACTGTCCGATTTGGGAATTGTATACCATTTTGGACTCGTAAGGATCAGTACTATCGATTGGCATCAAAAAAATAAAAATCTAAATTTTGACCAAAATCAACAAAATGGCAAGGGGTTACATCACGTTTTTCTCGCAAATTCGGGGTCGGTTCGAAAATTAAGACTTTTTTGATTATTTTTATTGAATATCTCGGGTAAATACTGTCAGATTTTGAAATGTTATACCTTTTTGAATTCGTAGGGATCCCTACTATCAATCTGCATTCAAACATTTTCAAAATCGATGGGTTAAAAAAAGTGGTTGACCAAAAACCGATTCGTTTCTAAAGTCAACCTTTTTTGATGATTTGTTGTCATATCTCGGCCAAATACTGTCCGATTTGGGAATTGTATACCATTTTGGACTCGTAAGGATCAGTACTATCGATTGGCATCAAAAAAATAAAAATCTAAATTTTGACCAAAATCAACAAAATGGCAAGGGGTTACATCACGTTTTTTCGCAAATTCGGGGTCGGTTCGAAAATTAAGACTTTTTTGATTATTTTTATTGAATATCTCGGGTAAATACTGTCAGATTTTGAAATGTTATACCTTTTTGAATTCGTAGGGATCCCTACTATCAATCTGCATTCAAACATTTTCAAAATCGATGGGTGAAAATAAGTGGTTGACCAAAAACCGATTCGTTTGTAAAGTCAACCTTTTTTGATGATTTTTTGTCATATCTCGGCCAAATACTGTCCGATTTGGGAATTGTATACCATTTTGGACTCGTAAGGATCAGTACTATCGATTGGCATCAAAAAAATAAAAATCTAAATTTTGACCAAAATCAACAAAATGGCAAGGGGTTACATCACGTTTTTTCGCAAATTCGGGGTCGGTTCGAAAATTAAAACTTTTTTGATTATTTTTATTGAATATCTCGGGTAAATACTGTCAGATTTTGAAATGTTATACCTTTTTGAATTCGTAGGGATCCCTACTATCAATCTGCATTCAAACATTTTCAAAATCGATGGGTTAAAAAAAGTGGTTGACCAAAAACCGATTCGTTTGTAAAGTCAACCTTTTTTGATGATTTTTTGTCATATCTCGGCCAAATACTGTCCGATTTGGGAATTTTATACCATTTTGGACTCGTAAGGATCAGTACTATCGATTGGCATCAAAAATATAAAAATCTAAATTTTGACCAAAATCAACAAAATGGCAAGGGGTTACATCACGTTTTTTCTCAAATTCGGGGTCGGTTCGAAAATCAAAACTTTTTTGATGATTTTTATTGAATATCTCGGGTAAATACTGTCAGATTTTGAAATGTTATACCTTTTTGAACTCGTAGGGATCCCTACTATCAATCTGCATTCAAACATTTTAAAAATCGATGGGTAAAAAAAGGTGGTTGACCAAAAACCGATTCGTTTGTAAAGTCAACCTTTTCTGATGATTTTTTGTAATATCTCGGCCAAATACTGTCCGATTTGGGAATTTTATACCACATTGGACTCGTAAGGATCAGTACTATCGATTGGTATCAAAAAATAAAAATCTAAATTTTGACCAAAATCAACAAAATGGCAAGGCAAATGGCAAAATGGTTACATCACGTTTTTTCTCAAATTCGGGGTCGGTTCGAAAATCAAAACTTTTTTGATGATTTTTATTGAATATCTCGGGTAAATACTGTCAGATTTTGAAATGTTATACCTTTTTGAATTCGTAGGGATCCCTACTATCAATCTGCATTCAAACATTTTAAAAATCGGTGGGTTCAAAAAAGTGGTTGACCAAAAACCGGTTCGTTTGTAAAGTCAACCTTTTCTGATGATTTTTTGTAATATCTCGGCCAAATACTGTCCGATTTGGGAATTTTATACCATTTTGGACTCGTAAGGATCAGTACTATCGATTGGCATCAAAAATATAAAAATCTAAATTTTGACCAAAATCAACAAAATGGCAAGGGGTTACATCACGTTTTTTCTCAAATGCGGGGTCGGTTCGAAAATCAAAACTTTTTTGATGATTTTTATTGAATATCTCGGGTAAATACTGTCAGATTTTGAAATGTTATACCTTTTTGAACTCGTAGGGATCCCTACTATCAATCTGCATTCAAACATTTTAAAAATCGATGGGTTAAGAAAAGTGGTTGACCAAAAACCGATTCGTTTGTAAAGTCAACCTTTTTTGATGATTTTTTGTAATATCTCGGCCAAATACTGTCCGATTTGGGAATTTTATACCATTTTGGACTCGTAAGGATCACTACTATTGGCATCAAAAATATAAAAATCTAAATTTTGACCAAAATCAACAAAATGGCAAGGCAAATGGCAAAATGGTTACATCACGTTTTTTCTCAAATTCGGGGTCGGTTCGAAAATCAAAACTTTTTTGATGATTTTTATTGAATATCTCGGGTAAATACTGTCTGATTTTGAAATGTTATACCTTTTTGAATTCGTAGGGATCCCTACTATCAATCTGCATTCAAACATTTTAAAAATCGATGGGTTCAAAAAAGTGGTTGACCAAAAACCGGTTCGTTTGTAAAGTCAACCTTTTCTGATGATTTTTTGTAATATCTCGGCCAAATACCGTCCGATTTTGGAATTTTATACTATTTTGGACTCGTAAGGATCACTACTAACGATTGACATCAAAAATATAAAAATCTAAATTTTGACCAAAATCAACAAAATGGCAAGGGGTTACATCACGTTTTTTCTCAAATGCGGGGTCGGTTCGAAAATCAAAACTTTTTTGATGATTTTTATTAAATATCTCGGGTAAATACTGTCTGATTTTGAAATGTTATACCTTTTTGAACTCGTAGGGATCCCTACTATCAATCTGCATTCAAACATTTTAAAAATCGATGGGTTAAAAAAAGTGGTTGACCAAAAACCGATTCGTTTGTAAAGTCAACCTTTTCTGATGATTTTTTGTAATATCTCGGCCAAATACCGTCCGATTTGGGAATTTTATACTATTTTGGACTCGTAAGGATCACTACTATCGATTGGTATCAAAAATATAAAAATCTAAATTTTGACCAAAATCAACAAAATGGCAAGGGGTTACATCATACTTTTTCCAAAGACACTTTTATTGGCATAATATCTTTGAAAGCTGAATCTTAAAAGCTGGTTTACCTGAAACCTAAATGTGAGTTTAATTTGGCTGGAAAGCTGGACAGTCATAAATCAATAAAGATAATTTCCAGAAAAATGTGTTGGAATGCTACTTAGCTATCAAGTTGTAGTTTGACTACGATATCAATCAGTCAATTATCGCAATGCGTCTGATTTGGGTGCTTGCAACGTTTGTGGTCCTAGCTAGCGCTGGGACACTCAAGGACCCGCCGAAGACGCGATACGATAACTTCAGTGTGTATCAGTTAAGCATAAAGAATAAAATACAATTATCGCTGATAAATAAACTGGGTGAGCTTAGCCAAAAGGTATGTAAGGGACTGTGAATTGAAAAGCTGGAGCTATTCTGATTTCTGCATGCAATTTCGGTTTAGTATAATATCTGGAAGGAATACGATGAGCACACCAAGCAAATTCACATTATGGTCAGTCCGTCTGAGTCAACGCGCTTTCAGCTACTCCTTAAATTCCTTGGTATCAGCAGCCAGCTCTTAATAGACAATGTACAAAAGTAAGTATTGCCTAAGGATATTAGAAAAGGGAAGAACTAGAGCCCTGTTATATAACTGCCTTTTTGTTCGACGATAAGACGTAGGCAAATCGTGTATTTATATTGCGTACTATAAAGTTTACTGCTTGATATTTAGGCTTATCGACGACGAGCAAATATCCAACAGAGATAGCGGCACCTTTGGCTGGAAGCGGTACCATGAACTGGCCGAGATCGAGGCGTGGTTGGATGAAATATTGTCAACCTACTCGAACGTGACTGAAGGATTCACTATTGGCCAGTCCTACGAGGGACGAAACATTCGTGGCATCAAGATTTCCCATGGCACCGATAAGCCCGGCATATTCATTGAGTCCAACATACACGCACGTGAGTGGATCACCTCGGCCAGTGCCACCTGGTTCATCAACGAGTTGCTTACCTCACAGAAAACTGAGGTGCGCAACTTGGCGGAGAGCTACGATTGGTATATTGTGCCCGTGTTTAATGTTGATGGCTTTGAATATTCCCATCGATCGGTAAGCCTCACGATTTATTTGATAGCTGGGTTAGCTAACCGAACTTTGAAACCGAATTTTGTAGAATCGATTGTGGCGCAAAACGCGTCAACCGCACGCCAGCTCGTCCTGCATCGGAGTCGATGGCAATCGTAATTTCAACTCGCACTGGATGGAAAATAATGGCGCCTCGTCGGATCCTTGCAGCCAGACATTTGCCGGCGACTCAGCTTGGTCGGAGCCAGAGACGAAGGCGCTCGCCGATTATCTGACGAGCATTAAGGATAAATTCAGCGTGTACCTATCTTTTCACTCCTACGGCCAATGGTTGCTGTCACCTTATGGCCATACAGAAGAAGAGTTCCCAGAAAACTACGACGATTTGCAAGAAATTGGCGCCGCCTTTGCCGGCGCCATCAAAGATTTGGTCTACGGCACCGACTATGTTTACGGTGCCACAGCCTCAACGTTATGTAGGTCGATCAATTTCCAGACTTTTCATAATACTAAAATCTTTTTTTTATATTTGTAGATGTCGCTTCCGGTTCGTCTGTCGATTGGGTCTTCAATGAGCTGGACAAGAAGGTGGGCTATACCATTGAGTTTCGAGATAAGGGAAATTTCGGCTTCGTACTGCCGCCCGCTCAGATTCTGCCCAACTGCGATGAGCTGATGGCCGGCATGGTTGCCCTGATTGACAAGACCAGCCAGCTAGGTTACATATAAATCCAAAATTTATTTCTATTGGTTATTGGTCATCATTAAAGTAGCTCATGTAGGACGCCAGCAGATCATCCATCTTGTAGCCTTGGCTAGTGCTGCAGAGCAGCTTCGAGGCGCCAATCATGTTGCCGAATCGTATGTGAAAGTGGTTCTTCCCAGAGCTCCACATGCCTAGTTCCGTGTAGCTGTAGCTTCTCAGAAGATTTTTTGTATGCACATCGAGTAGATGGAAGCCTGTGCTATTGATCGCTATCAAAAGATTCTCGGGCAGGGACTTATCGTTCAGCTGCTTGACAACGAAGAACGTGGAGCCAAAGCACGTCTGCTTGGCAAGCTCCTGTAGAAACATTAGCTTCGCTTGTTCCTCGTCAACGCCGGCCTCTTGCTGCATAATTGGCGAGAGCTGTTGATGCCACTCGGCCAGCGTCTGCAACGGTAGCAAGTCCTCAGGCACCAGACGAGACAGCAGCTCATTCAGCGGCAAACCTTCCTCATTATCCCGATCCGCCCTGTAAATTAGTTTGACCAGCTGCAAGGCCAGCTCAAGGTCAACGGCATAGTAGCCCTTAAGGTACTTGTGCAATTCTTGTGGATAGCTGAAAATCATATCCGCATTGAAATCCGTGCCCGGCTGGCAGTTGAGCCAAAGCTTGCGCATAAAGTGCAGCTGGTAGTGTCCATCGCAGCTGGCGCGGATTGTCTTCTGCTGGCGGGGATAGTGCAAAAGTTCCGTGATGAAATCGAACACAAACTCCGTCTCGGGAATGGCGTAAATCTTCTCGCCCATTTTCAGAAAAATACTGAAACCCAACTGCGACTTAAGCTCCAAACGATGTGCTATCTCCCTGATGAGATCCGCTCCCCGCGTATGCGACTCTATCTCAAAGGCCTCCACAGTATCGTCCGGGAAGTAGATCTTGTGATAGATGTGCATGCAACGTTGGTGTATTCCCTCCACCTCGATCAGGTGCGGGGCATGCTTTCTCGGCCCGTACTGCACGGAGCGCTTCAAACGCCTCAGGCATGCATCCGCCAGTGCGTCGTGCCGCAGGCTCAGGAACAGAATTAGTTCACGCATTATCAGCACACTGGGCGCCATGATGCCCGTGGCCAGATAGAGCAGGTCCCAGCCACGCTCCTCGCTCACCTCCAGCGGGTTGTCGCTTAGCTGCTTCATAAGCTGACAGAAGACCTCATCACAGAGCAATGGCTCTTGCAGAGCCGGCTGGAAGATTAAATCCGTATTCACAGGTAGATTACCGCGTGCTATGTCACCCATGTACTGAAGGAATACGAAATGTTAGGCTGATCAGAATAGCATATAAACCTGGCCTACCTTCAGTATGTGATGATGAATGACTTGTGCCTGTTGGTAGAGCTGCGGCTTGGAGTGCAGCGACCTAAGGAGCGGTGCCTTCAGTGGCTCGGCTGAATACCGCCACAAAGGGGACTGCTCCGATCTGTGGAAAGGCGAAAGTTTAAGCGACTTCAAATTAAACACAAGTCTACAAGGAAACCTACTCCAAGCGCTCTCGGAACTGCATCTCAGCAAACTGAGCCAAACTATGCTGTCGACGACGCGGAGCTGCCTTTGCCTCAGGTTGTATCGCAAGGTTCCGACTCGTTCGCTCTTTGAATATCTGCTGTAACTGTGCGCTGGGCTTCGAGAGCGTGGCCAGGATGCGCACATTGGCGGCGACAAATTGACCCCACTGTCCATTGGCACAGCCACGCCAGCTGCATCGGGGATCCTTTGCCAGCAGCTGGGCACCCGTGACACCTGCCTCGAACTGCACCAGATCCCCGGCTGTTAGCGCCAGCAGGTCATCCTGTTCAGACTGTGCCTGGGTGTTGTCTATGGCCACGCCGTAGCTGGAGCGTTGCTGTAGGTTGACCAGCATGAAGTCAATCAGCTCAACTGCATCGAGAGCCTCGCTAGACTGCAGCACAAAGTTCTCCTGTTGGGCGGTAAGGACGTGCATCTGGTCGCTGGCTCGATAGTGCACCTTGAGCAGCTCCGCATAGCTGCAGGAGGCGAGCACCTGCTCCGTTTCGTCAATGAGCGACAGTCCTGTGGCATTAACAGCCAGCATGAGATCATCGCTCTGCAATTTGGGGCCGGACACGCGGAGCACTTCGTAGAGACGAGAATGGCGCATGGGCCAGGACAGATGGGCAAACAAGCAAATGTCTTCCTTGGCACGCTGCTGCGACTTCTCGTCCTGGCCCTTCTTCACATAGGCGCTGCTCTCGTACGTTGCAGCAATCAATCGACTCCAGTTCTGTACGGCCCGTTCGCCCGGCGCGAGCAGATCCTGCGGCACAAAGGCCGTCAGCTGGCTGTCAGTGAGCTTTGCCACGGGTTGTGCTCCATGCTCAATGTAGGAGGCCAGGGCACAGACCATCGCGATATCCTTCTCTGAGCGACAGCGATATTCGCCACATTTTAGGCCGCTCAGAATCTGCTTGTAGATGAGATGCGTGGCCTGGGGATCCAGCGCAGGATCATACCAGGCCCCGAACAGTTCCTTGCGCAAAAACAGCTTCCAAGGTGCATTCGCTTGCCGTTGCTCGCAGCTGGCAATGGCATCCAGCACGTGTTCGCGTCCGGCTCCCAGGGGCATGAGCTTCTCGTGCAACGACAAAACCAAGCCGAAGCCAAAGCTGTCGCTTAGACCCAGCCCATCGCACAGCTGCTGCACTACCTCCCTGGCCGTGCTGGCTGCATCCACCTGCAATTTGCGAGCTTCGCCGTCCATCAAATAAATCGCCAGCTTCAAAGGCTGGCGACTGCGAATCGCCTGCAGCTCCAAGAGCGAGGGAGGTTGGGAACGCGCCCCGTTGACCAAGGTGCGCTCCAGATGCTGTAGACAAGGCGCCGCCTGCAGCTTGGCGGTGCCCGCCTTCATGTAGCTGCGCAGATAGGGCTCGAAATTGGCTGTGGGTGGAAAGCAGCTCAAGCAGAGCGAGAGCAGCAACCAGCCGCGGGAGAGCGAGCTGCGACTGGGATTTAGGTACAGCTGCTTGCAGATCTGAGCGAGGATCTCGTCCCTGTAAGCAAATCAAACAAGGTGCGTAAACAAACATAGGTATGTATAAATGGGCCTTAGCTTGGAATCAACAGCTAATCCTATCTTAATTAAAATTTAAATTCCAAAAATATCTGGCATAAACTCAAGAGGCTAGACCCAAGAAGATAGACACAAGAGGCTAGACCCAAGACGGTCGCAACTTACCTTAAGCCTTCTCTTAGGATACCATGTCCAATTATGAAGTGAATCTTGTCCAGGTGACTGCTGCCGACGTTTAGCCAGTGCTGATAGAATTCCTCGGCATCCTGCTGAACATTGCCAATCATTTTTGTCGGACGCTTGACGGTTTGCCTGACAAAGCGACGCGGCTTGGAGCCGAGAATGCGCGCCATATCCTGCATAAGTTGTGGGTTACGCAGGGAATGATTGGTCGGGCTGGGCGCAGCCTCCGGCAGATCGCCCATAAAGCGCAGAATCATCAGCCAAATGGCCTAAGGAGAGAAAATGGTGTGTCCGGAATTAACTTGTGTCAGATGAGTGTCACTTACCTTGGCAGCCGTTTGATCCATGGGTAGATCATGTTTCAAAAGAGGCTGCTTCAGGGGCTTCCTCTCGTGCTGATATGTGATGCCGTTGCAGAAATAAGTCGAGGCAAACTTCAAGAAGCTAAAGTCCGATGTGTCCACATTGCTGGGAGTCGGCTTGGGCAGGCGTATCGTGCCAGCGGAGCTGATGCTGTTGCTCTTCTTCAGGGTTATCTATTAATGAAAGGAATGACAATATTGGTAAATAGGAATAGGAACACATTGTTGGGTAAGTGTATTTAAAAAATTAATTATTTCAACCTCAGTCAGTTTCTCTTATACACATTCCCTGAGTTAATTTATAATGAAATTCTGACAGCTTTAATCCGTGTAGGTGTCGCCTAGCAAAGCGCGTTGGTATTAAGGTTTTTTCAAGTAGATATGCCGATCCGATAAGAGTCCGTCCGATTATTTACGATCGCATTTTATTTCATTTATCATGCGGGCCATTTGTTTTAAACTGCCAAAGCTTTTCGATAGCGATAGCTGGAGCTTCTTGCTAACATATTTTCAATTCTAAACTTAGTTGCTGACTATATTCGACGCCGTGCGTATCTGGACTCTAAAAAGCGGCAATTGTGGAATGAAATTTTAATTTTTTTCAATAAATATTAAAGATTTTTGCTGTTTTGCTGTTGTTTCATTTCAAAGGAGTTTTGCGTGAAATACCATATTCCTAAATTAGAAAGACACTCAATATACATAGAACAAGGTTTAAGCTCCGCAGAGAATGGTAATAAAGAAATATTATTAAAATAAATAAATGAATAGGGAATATCTATTCAACATACACATAGTATATTATACTTGCGTCAGCGAAATTCTCATAATTTAATTTGCAAACGAATTTAATTATGTACACTTTTACTATTAAGATCAAACTGGTAGGCTCAAAGGTAGGAGTCCGAAATTTTAAGGTAAGCTAACTTAAAACACACTTAAAAAAAGATTCAATTTTTTTTAGCCAAATAGCAAAAGATATACCTAAATTAGAAAGACACTCAATATAGACATGGGCTATGCTCCACAGAGAATGGTAATGAACAAATATTATCAATGAAATAAAAGGGAAATATCTATTCAATATACACATCAATTCCTAATCAAATGAGTACATTTAATATTATCAGTAAAATGCTCATATTTTAATTTGCAAACATATATAATCATTTACAGAAGTGGCAGGCTCAAAGGTAAGAGACTGAAATTTCAAGGTAAGGTAACTTGAAATACATTTAATAAAAGTTCTTATTTTTTCACAAAAGCACGAAATAAATAAAAAATTCGTCAATCATTATTTTAAGACAAGTTTTCTATTGTTTCCACTTGTGTACACCTTCACATTTAATAATAAATAAAGCTGTTGACTCTATCTTTGGGGCAATCAAATTTTATAGATTACGTAGCTCTAATCTTTTGGCCTACACTGTTTATGTAAATATTGTCAATGGGTAGTCCAAAGTGTGGCTATTCGAATATCAAGCGATTGAATGTCTTATCAAAATAAGCTGAAAATAGCTTGAAAAATAGGAGGTCTAATTTCCGCAGCTAGTATTTCAGTCCAAATTTATTTAGGCATGTTCTTAATTTGCAGTTGACATTGATCGGCAAAGCTACTGGACATCGAGTACAGAAAGCACAATATGAAATGACCAAAGTGTACAAAAACGATGACAACTGAGACACAAATGCCAGATCCATAAGCAACTACAGTGAAGAAAAAACCAAATGGATTGCGTATATCTTTAAATTCCTTAGATGTCACCACCGAAGCGGGTTTTATTTACAAAAAAATATAATAAATAGGTTGGTACATAGAATATACATTTATAAAATGGGAGCCGTTGGGCAAATTGAACGATCACAAAACGAATCGATTTAAACTATGTATGCGCATATATATACTATATATATATACATATATACAAGCCGACATTGATATAACATTTGTACAGGTGCATCAAAAGAAAGCCCACGAAAGCGAGACGATTGGAAGAGATGCTTGCATTAATTGGAAGAAGAACGTTTTCATAATATCAGCTATTAACTACTTATCGTAAGGGGCGGTCTAATTTGTTCAGGGCTGTCTAATTTGCCCCGGCAACCGGCAACTGCTAGAGACGCGTCTGGTCGGCGACCTTGCGAGGCGCCGCCTCGTAGTAGTTGACGGGTCGGGACAGCAGCTTGGTGGGGACATCTTTGCGCAGGCGCAATTGCCGCTCGAATAACAAGGACTTCTCCTTGACATTCGGCCCCAGTGGACCACTCACATCGGGCTCGTCGTTGAGAAAGCCGAACACGTCGTCCACAATTTGCTTGGACGACTCGACGTCCATGTAGCCAGGGCTGTCCACAGCATTGCCATTCGTCCTGGCTACGCTGTTGCTGGAGGGACGAGTGCCCAGCGGCACAATTGCAATCGGGGACATCGGCGGGGGAGGTGGCAGGGACATGCGTGCCTGCAACGTGGGCGCCGGCAACACTTGCGCTCGGATTTGCGGCTGCTCCGATCGCTTCAGGGACTTTGTGCGTTTGGGCTGATTCAAGGCCAACATGGCTTGAGCATTGCGTGCCGCGATCTCCTCCTTGAAACGCTGCTCCGCCGCCTGTTTTTCCTTTAAACGGAGCTCCGCTTCAGCCTGCTGCTGCTGCTTGAGACGCTGCTGCTCCAGCTCCAGCTGCTTTAGGCGCAGCAGTTCCTGCTCTTTTACTCGCTTCAGCTGCAGCTGCGTCGCCCGCTTGGCTTGCCGCTCCGAGGCGAAGCGTTTTCTAGCCAGGTTGCCGCGGCAGAGCGCCTGCAGCTTTATCGTGCGGCTGCGCACCATCGTAAACTGTGTGGTCAGTCGCTGGGCTGCGATGCAGGCGCCCAGCCGATGGAAGCCGAGTCGCATCACCTGGTACCGGCGCCTTTGGGCACGTCCGCGCCAATAGCGCTGCACTGTGACAATGGCCTGGCGATATTTCTGCATGTAGCGACGGAAGAGCACACGCCGTATACCTCTCTGTATGGTCACAATCCATTTAAGCATTATGCGCGAGCGTTCTGCCTCCAGGAGTGCATCGTCCTCATCCCGCAGGAAGAGTTTCGTGCGTCCAAACTGGCGATCCGAGTCGGCGGGCAAGGCCGCGTCGCAAATCTGTCGCGCCAACAAGCGGCAGTCGCATTGGTCGAGCGGACCCGTGCGCGGCACCAGCAGTCGGTAGCGTTCCACAAAGGCGCGGTAGGCGTGGCGTATGGGATACCCGGCGCGACGAATGCGAGCCGTCTCCATCATGCCCGAGTAGCGCAACTGACGCACACACAGCTCCTTGTCAAAATTCTAGAGGAGGAAGGAAATTGAGGTAAGTATAAGATTTCAAGATACTAATTAAACTGAAAAAACAACCGTCCATTCAATTTCATCTCATAAAGATTATATGTGGAGCAAAATATAAAATTTTTTATAGCATACTTATCAGGGAATAACAGAGAAAGGGAGAGAGAGAGAGGGAGATCGAGGATACATTGGACATATAACCCGAATCAGAGTTTGATCTTTATCTCTCCCAGAATATTGTGTCTACTCACATTAGGTTCCTTGTACTCATTGGGCTTGATGCAGCGTATGAAATAGGGATGTGCCTGCGACAAGGTTCGCATCAGCATATCCAAGGAGTTGCGAAACTTGACGCACAGGGTGGGCTGCTTCTTGGCCGTGTCCATGGGCAGCTCCTGGGGAAATATGTCCACCAGATACCTGTTGCTGGAACGCTGCACCAGGGAACGCAGATCGCCGCTAAAGGAATCGCGATTCTTTTCGAGAAAGCCCAATGGATTGTACATGACCACGCCGGCATAGTGGCGAATGCCGAAGAGCGAGGTCTGTGTGGTCTTGCCCTTGACATAGATGGAACGATTGCCATGCTGGACGTGCAGCTTCTCCAGCAGAGTCTGATCCGTGCCCTTGGGAAACTTGGACTCCTCATCGATGAGCGACATAATGTTGATGGGCTTCATGCCAATGAGATCGAGTATATCCTGGTTGTCCTGAAAGTCGATATGCTGCCAGTTGATATGCTCCAGCTGGTACTCCGCCTGCTCCATCTGCAAAATCAAAGGCATTAGAAATATAAATTGAGAGAGGAAGTTAGCTGGTTGATACCTTGAAGATGTGACCGACAAAGAACTGCTGCAGATTCTCGTTGGCATAGTTGATGCACAGCTGCTCGAAGCTGTTGTTATCGAAGTTCTCGAATCCAAAGATGTCCAATACTCCGATGCTGTTCACCGGCTCCGTCGGCGGCTTGTTGATGGTCTCATTGATGCGCCGCACGATCCGCACAAAGATGCCGTCGTAGAGCGACTTCACAAAGGCATCGCGTCCCTCCAGTGCGGCCTCCTTCGACAGGCTGGTCACCACGTGCTCCCCGTGCACGTAGATGGTGCGTTGTGTCAGCGCCGTATACAGAGGCGTCGCCGGCAGGCCCAGAAGCTGTGCCACACGCTGCAGGTTGACGGGATCGTCGACCTCGGCTGCCTCCAGGTTGGCCACTTCGGTCGCCTTGAAGCGCAAGTTGCCCAGATGCAGTATGGCAGCCATTAGGCTGAGCAGGCACCAGACTTCCTCCTGCTTGAAGGAGAGCACCTTCATGGCGGCGCGTATGTCGGCAAAGTCCTTGGCATCCTGCTTGCCCGCCAGCGTGAAGCAGCCGCCCTGCGCCAGGTAATGATACTGGCTGGGACTCTGCTCCTGCAGCTGCAGGCGTTCCCGCTCCGCTGCACTAAGCCCCGCCAGCATGCAGTAGAAGATGTGATAGTTGCGCTCCTCGCGACTCTGGAAGACAATCCGTGACTTCTCCAGCAGGTACTGCTGTATGCGGGCGCCCTGTATGGCGCCCTCCGGCGTGAACCGGATGTCAATGTATTTGCCGAACCGCGAGGAGTTGTCGTTACGCACGGTCTTCGCATTGCCGAAGGCTTCCATTATGGGATTCGCCTCGATAATTTGCTGCTCGATCCAGGAGTGCTTGCCACTGATCGCAGCCAGGTACTGCAGGATCAGCTTGGTGCTCTCGGTCTTGCCGGCTCCCGACTCGCCGCTAATCACGACGCACTGGTCCTCCTTGAGGCGCTGCAGGCGCTGGAAGGCATTGTCGCTGACGGCAAAGATGTGTGGCGGCAGCTCGTTGAGCTTCTTATTTCGATACAATTGAATCTCGCGGTGCGTATAGATGGGAAGAATCTGGTACGGATTGATGGCCACCAGCATGGAGCCTGTGTATGTCTGCAAAAAGAGTACCAACTATTAGTTAAAGTTCTCAGATGGATTCTCTGCCCACTTACGTAGATAAACTGTTTGGCATAGCGCGTTTGGAGATTGCGCAGAATCGTGTACTCCTGCAGATCGCCCAGCGTGATCATGTCCTCCACATCCTCGTGCGAGGTCAGATGCATGGCCTTGAGCACATCTCCCGCCGGCACCCAGAACTGCTTCTTCGCATCATCGCAGACCAGGGTCTGGGTCTTCTCCGTGCGCACAATCCGCGCTCCGAAGGGCACCGCGAATTCGCTGCTCGTGTTCTGCGGCTTAACCCAAACATACTCGCCCTGCAATTGATTGATCAATGGGAGATCTTATCGATGTAATAATAATGATGTACACGCGCCTCAATTCTTCATTTGCGATTAGATATCAAAAGTCGAAATATTACTCAATGTCAAGGAATTTCGGTAAGTGGAAATTGATTATTGCCGTCATGTAAATCAATACGTGTCGTTGCTATCGTTGATAATGATATTGTTTCAAGCTACCACAATTATAGACTCAACATAAATGATGATAAGCGATTTTATGCTCAGAAATTCCTACACATGATCAAAGGAAAACCAACTCACAATTGCCTCGGTATGTAACTTGTAAAAACCTTTGATAAAAATTTCTGCAAAGTTAAAATTTGCTAGATCTTGGGCATTAAAAAAGAACTGATAGCACTTAAAGTAATCAAGATATGTCTTAAACAAGCGGAAATCAATATGAAAAAAATTGTTAATAAAATGTTGTTTAGCTTAAAATAAGGCTTTCAAGTCGCCAAAGTTTTTGGGAGAATAAAACGGTAGCCGTTAAGCAAACAGTTGGTGCCTCAAATTTGTTCGAAGTGCTTATCTTATCTCCTCGGAATGCCGATATACAAAAAAGAGTCTTATCGGTATTTAACAATCAAAACGGTTAACACAACACGGCAACAAACAGTCAATAATTGCCAAAAAGAAAGTGTATAAAATGAATATAAAGTATTCCATTATAGAGTAAAGCTCTCATTGAGACAGTTGAATCCATGTTAGATCACAATATATATTTGTTCTTTTATGGAGTCGCTGCGACCTTGTTTATCTATAATAACATAAGGCGCACCTGTGCCGAGGCATTTTGATAAGATTATGACTAATGGCAACCGAAAAAAAAATAATATAAATACTGCTAAGCACACGTTGATAGATAACTTAAAGCCAATTCCTGAAAGGGTTAACAATTCGAATATTCTGTGATAAGCGTGATATGCAATCAGTGAATGAACATGAGGTCATCCTCTGCTGAACCCATTGCAAATTGATAATTTATATTTAATTGAAAACTAATTTTTACGATGATCTAATCATCGCATAGTCCAAGTCCAAGTCATAATCAATGTGCCAACTGACACAAGTGGGCTGCAAATTTTAGCCGAACATTTCGGTAAGAAAAGATTCAAAATATCGCCGAAATGACATCATAAATTCCACTTTGGTGCATTTCAACCTTTTTTTTTTTTGTTTTCCCCTTAAAACAATATTTTTTTTTGCATCCATACAAATTGATAAAAATCAACTCAGGTAAATGTCTGTAATTTCGGGTTGAGCTCAACAATCTAATTGCCTAATTCCACTGTCCACATTTCTTACATTTTCTTGCGAATGTCACATTTTTGAAAAAATATGAAAAATGTGGCCTGCACATTTTCTCATTTGAAAACACATTTTTCACATTTTTCAAAAACCTGACATTTTCTCTTAAGAAAACACATTTTTCACATTTTTCAAATATGTGACATTTTCAAAAAATATGTGCGTCTTTTTGGGCTGAGCTCAACAATCTAAAGAGTATTAGAGCACAGCTCTTATTAGCTTTGTAAAGGGCATCTTCAAGTCTGGCATTCCCGATTGCAGAACTTTTCGAACTTTCATTTGATAAGAACCAGCTTTAGTTTATCACGTGCCAGAGCTAACATACAGCACAAATTGGAAGTAAAACCCTATCAAGAGACAACGACTTTTCACCAATTAATTAATTACAAATGTTCAAGATTCAAACAAATTTTGTGTATTTATAAACCAAATTTTTCACGGGAATTTTGGCAAACTTTACACGTATACTTGCCGCGGTTATTTATAAGGAAACCCCTTTGCAGAACTTACATGTTCCCGCAGAAATTCCGACATGCTTCGTATTTGAGTTCTTGGGTAAGCTGAACTCTACTCGAGATATAGTTTTGGATAGTTGGAGCACTGCCGAGACCCACACGCGCCGAGGCTTCTTTTGATTGCCCAACAAATATTTGCGCAACGATTCGTTTCTTTATTTTCACAGCCGTTTTCACAATAATTTTTGTAGTTTTGTGACTTGTTTTTTACTACTGCTGCTGTCGACCGTTGGGTTCTGTTCGGCACGGAGACTCGTTCACTTGTGAACGGAGCTCCGAAATGGAGCCCTTGCTGTCAATTCATTTCTTATCTAGCGGAGCGGCGGCGCAGTTGATATTGATAATGAATATTGAATGTTATTTTTTTTTTTTTTTTTTTTTTTGGCAGCCGCGTCTGGCCTTATCGTGGCCCACTGCGCCGTCTCGCCATATGGCCGGCTGTGATCAGTTTTGAAAAAGACAAATCGGATAACATTGACCAAGAACTTGAGCAGAGACTGCAAACTCTCATCAATTTTTCGATCGATGGTCTTCCGATCTTATCGGGAGATTAGCTCGCTTATGACTCACGCGGTTTGTTGTCCAACGATAAGTCTCGGACCCTGCGAATCCGAACTAGGGGGATTTTTTTTTATGGTTTTTGGCTGGGGTCATGGATTGTTTACTTGTTTTATATGTAGATAAATAATGATAACTAATTCAAATGCATGAAAATAAGCAAATTAGCCCACAGATGGAAAATAATAATACAATAATACGAAAAGTCAAAACTTTAGCATTACGTACTTTAAAAAACTCGCAAAATGTATATGCAAAATCACAGTTCAGTTATCGCAGCTGTTGGAAATCATTTTGAACCAGTGAAAGTTCTAATCACAAAGGCTTGATTAATTAAATATTTTCTACGCAGTGAAAGGCCGAAGTTCTTAAGAAAAACACTTTCATAGGTCTTCGATATTAAACACGCAAAAACAATGTACCACTATATATAAAAGTTGATATCTTTATACTTATGTACAATTATTGATATATTGTGAACTTATTTCGTTAATTCGAAACAAATTACAAAGTTCAACCACCCAGTCGCAGTTTTATTTGCAGAACGATTTGTCATAGAGTTTCGTTATCATCACAAATGTCACCTAATCATAATGTGCTTGTCATTTATAAAAGTCATAGTTAAACAACTTCGATATGGACACGATTATGCTCGTCAAACTTTGTAAATTGTGCTTAAAATTGCAGCTGCAACAATTATGTTGATATCATATTTATTTAATCTTTAATCGCCTTTAATTGCAGGCAGATAATGTGCCCAGGATATGTCAGTCACGTCCGGTTTTGATAGTCTTGTTAATATTAAAACATTTCATTTTTATTATCTCTACTAAGATAATGTTTAGATCCGAATGGATTTTCATAAAACGACTTCAGCTTTGATTTATAATAATTTATTCAATATGCAGCGACCTTCGACTGTAGGGTATCGTCCGGAAGCTGGCTATAACCATATCTTGGCCCGTTTTTATTGGCACTGGGCTTGAGTAAAGTGGCATAAGCCAACGGCAATTTTCATTCATTGCTTCCCGTAGATAATTTGCTGGAACGTGCTGCCATTGGCAAAACAAATTGTTTTGCGATAAGCGCAGCGGATTTTTCAAGTGATTCCAAATAAATTTCGTAGCTGGGCCCGTGCTGGATGTGAAGAAGTGCGTCTGGGGTGCAATTTAATAGGAAGTGGATGGCATTTCTTTGGCTGCGGGGCATTGGAATGCACGTAAGCTGCGGCGGGAGCTGCGGAACGAGCTGTAATATCCTTGGATGTCCTTTACACTGTTCGAGGCGCATTCAACGAGGCGACAATCACGCCCGCATGAACATGCTTTCCCTTTATTCCTTAAGTGAGTCCTTGGCGTAATACAATGAACTCGTTTCCACTGCCGTGACAGGCGGGGGGGAAGGGGGAGGGTGGCAATGTGGTGCGCATTTAGGATTATCCTGAAAACATCTTTAGCTACAGCAGCAATCGTCGGACAACTTTTGACCCACTTTCCGGATCGCATCAATTAAAATAACAACAACAAAAATGGAAGCAATGCAGCCGCAAAAGAGATTCCCTCGCGTGAAATTTAATTACTGTCCGGACAACGAGTCGTGACAAATGCACGAAATATTTGTGTATGCCGACAAGGTCGGCCATAAATTTAGCCATTGATGATAACGGGGCGTATACGCGATGTTCCCGTGCAATTTGTTTTCGCGTTGTTTCATGGCGGCCGCTTCGTCGGTGGCCGTCTAAGCAATACACACACACACACACACACGCACATAGACACATACACACACTCACACTCACGCATATATACTTACAAGCGCAAATTTACTAAGGAATGCCAACACACATACACATGCACGTACACATTCACATACACTCACATATATATATATATATTTACTAGTGCAAAGTAACGGCAGTATTGTTTCCACTGCACTGATAAACGCAACGCCGAAGTCTTTTTTCTCCGCCTCTACCTCTGCCGCTGTCCCGCAGCACGTTGTTGACCTATATTTGGGCATCAATGAAATGCGAACAGCGGAGCGCAGGCTGCGCTGGCTGAGTAAAAGCTGCGAGTAGCCGCCTTTTTTGTTACTTAACTGCTCATCAGTTGATTGCGCTCTCGCGCAAATAGGCAAAAGCTTTTTCAACTGGAAGTGTCGGCAAACGGTTGTCGTCAACGTTCTCTTAACCCATTATATTACCAAAAGAGAGTTCGACATAAGCAATGCAAGTGTAATGAAGCGTTATTATCAGGTACTTGCTAATGGGCGATTCGACTGAACTATTTGGTTGGGAAATTAATTCTGGGCCTAAGTAAATTATTATGCTGTCAACAATTAAAAAAAAAAGTGTCATATACTCATAGCGATCTACGATAATTACCATGTATTTCATCTTGAAAATTCAAAAGTGAATAATAAGTATGCAACTCAGCTGTAATTACTTCGCTGGAACACAAGAACAAACAGCTGAGTGACAAGCAATGAGACAGCCAGAGCCCACTAGAAGATATGCGGAGACATGCGAGTAGCGGAGTACAATGCAAAAGTTCGGCACACCGTTAGGTCATGCGTAAAAAGCTTCATTTGTTGTTATTATTGTGCATTCTGGAAATCTCACGCAAACAGCTGGAGCAGTCGGGTGAGCTTCTGCAAGCTCGTTGTCGCTTTCATGTGAAACGGAATGGAAGTGAAACATACGATAGGCGCGTCAGGCGAACCATGCACACTTGGGGAAAGGGTGTCAATGGAAATATAAACTTTATAGATACGAAACGCACACGCACGAGGAGGAGCGAACATCAAGAATATTGTGAGACGAACCTTCCACCAGACACAGGAACACTCGCAACCTCAGGTTGCCAATTTTTTTAATTCAGTTCGAGTCACGCAGCGGAGTGGACGTTTTCTCTCTCTCAATTGCGCGAGGCGAACACGCGCTCCTAACTGAATGTAACGGTTGTTCTAAGCCACATAAATAGATTGACTCCAAATAATCACATTTTAT
The DNA here is from genome assembly GCA_035045355.1 of Drosophila lacicola. Taxonomy (NCBI): domain Eukaryota; kingdom Metazoa; phylum Arthropoda; class Insecta; order Diptera; family Drosophilidae; genus Drosophila; species Drosophila lacicola. The sequence goes on from JAWNPB010000192.1 coordinate 31,588, forward strand.
TAAGTAGAAACCAAAAGTGAAGTTAAATGCTTGTGTGTGTGTGTGTTTTTTGTGAGTAATTTTTGTGCGCGACTGTCCCCTCAGAATATACATTTAAAAATGCAATAAATTATTTAAGGCATTTATTTCGTTTCGCTTTCGTTATTACTCTGCTTCTTGTTGTTGCTTTCGCTGCGCTCGCACTTGGCCCATTGGCCCAGTCCCAGTCCCAGTTCGAGTCCGAGTCCCGTTGCCGAATTGAGAATTGTTTGCCAGTTGCCTCCAGCCAAAGCAAAACAACAACAAACATTACCCCAACTCAACTACAGGCACGATACGAATACGATACCGAATCGCCCGAATACCGAGCACCGAACTCCGAGCACCGAGAACCGTTAACCGAATCCGCGAATGGATACCACAGCGAGGCGTCATTCATCAGTCGCGCGAGAGCAACTGACCGCGTCTGTTGTGCATCTTCCCGAACAGGTCCAGATTTTCGTCATCGCGGGCATTGAAGCATCCGCGAGTTTGAACTGCATAACTGTTAGCTGCAACTGCAACCCCAACGACTCGAACCAATTCAATTAAACAAGCGAGAGAATCCACAGACGAACCACAAAAAGTAGCTAAGTGAAGCGCCGCTCGCCGCCCGCCGCCCGCCACCTGCAGCTATAAATTTTCCTGCTTGGTTACAGGTGAGTTTTCCGATTTACTGCTAGTTAATTGCAGTAAATGAAGTTTCGGCTAGGCTAACTGACCCAAATGCAGCTCGGCGAGACCAAAATCAATTTTTGTGGTCTGCACGTATTAGTATTACAATCTGATAAACAAAGGACGAACTTCTCAGTAATAAATTATTTACAAAATTGCGGAATACAAAAAACATTTCAGTTTTTGCAATGAAATTGTTGGAAAAACAATTTAATGCACACAGCTAAACACAGCTTTTTATTTAATTCCAAAATTCTTAGGCGTGAAGCATTGACCTAAATCTGGTACACAGCAACTGCTTAGATTGATAAACTTCGCTTAAACTGAATGTGAAGAAAATTCACTTTAAATAATTTTATTGTTTTTATTGAAGGAAAACTTTAATTTACTTGAAATATTTTCTATTGTTATTGAATGACTGAACCATTTTTTAGCCTGAAGTAAAAGGTATAAGGTCCATTTCTCAATTCCACTCTAATTTGAGTCCATTCTTAGAAATGGTTTTCAAATTAATGAACCACTTTAGTATTTCTTGAGCCTTTTCGAGCTCCTGCTTCCTACATAGCAGATTCCTGGTATTAATCAGAGCAAAAATAATGCAGTTCTTTTCCTGGAAGTTCAGGTGCTTGTAAAGTGAGTGCACATTACGTATACGCCGCAGTGCACACACTGCACGGAGTGCGCCTCAGGAGTGCAAGTGCACGGAATATCATTTGTACAGGGGGTCAATGTAATTTCTATTCACAACTGCTTAAACTACTTCTAATGAGACAATTATATCGCCTTTCGGCTCTGAACTTTCAAAACCCTTGAGTAGTACGCTTGAAATACTTTGAATACCATTTGCTGTTACTTTGACGGGCGTGCTTCGAGCCCAAGGACACGGCCAGGACGTTCAGGACGTCACGGCCGGTTGTAGCCGCTGGCTAATGCGGGTTACGTGCTGGATCCAAGTATTTTAGTTTTACGCACTTGCCACAGGGCGCAAAAACTACGCAATCTGCGAATGACGAAATACAAATTGTTGGCAACTGGCTTTTTGGTCTTTTGGCTTACTTTTTGCTAGAGCACAGTCCGTTTGGTTTTTGTTTTTCTGCAAACATTTTTATTTGATTGCATTTTTTGTGCTCTTTGTTTTATTTTTGATTTGATTTCCATGTTAATTTCAATGGCAAAGTTGGATCGATATTTATATTTCGTGCGGGCTCACCAATAAAAAGATGCCGACCCCAGCGACCAAATGTCGCCGTCTGCGTGCGGCCAAGTACGCGTATTTATGACGTTGAGGCTAATTATGCGAACGCCTGACGAGCACGCCAGACAGCTAGCTGACGCCCCAAAGCATTGTTTCGACAACAACAACAAAAATTAAGTGTTCCTCCTTGCGTATGCATAATATTTGTTATTTCTGTTTATTTTAGCAGAAAACAAGAAATGCTTTTTGAATCTGGCATATGAATGTGCTTGTTAAAATACTAAGCTAGAAATGTATCGTTGTCGGAAGTAAGCGCAAAGCGGGATTTTGATTTACCTTGACACAAACAAGTAGGAGATGAGAAATGAGAGCCTTAGTCCGAAGTGCCCGACTAGGGGATAGCCTGAACCAGCACCAAAAAACGTCATATCTGGGGAGATTCCTTCTGCCTTTTACATACACTTGCACAAAAACATAATACCCTTTTACGGATATTCAATGGGTTCAGGGTATAACAAGAAAAAATATCTACATATCTAACAGATGGATAGCAAATCACCCGTACAATTGTTTAATCCTAGAAGAGATTTGACCATGTTGTGCGGTTGGGAAATTTTCACCTATGCATGTGTATATAGTGCGAGTGAATGTGTGTGTGTATGTGTATGCGTGTATGTATGTATGTATGTGCGTATATAAGTATGTATGTATGCATGTAAATTGTCCTCTAGCAGACCTATTTGTCTTGTTGCGCGGCAAATTTAAATATGAAAACGTATTTATTAAAGCTGCCCTCCTCCTCGATTCTCAAAAGTGTAAGTAAGACTTGCAGGCTTAAACTATGAATTAGGCGCAGGCGGCTTCAACGCTGGAAGCTGAGGAGCCGGAGGAGCAGGAGGTGGAGCGCCAAGGTATGTAGGTATGTAGGTATGTAGGTATGTAGGTATGTAGGTATGTAGGTATGTAGGTATGTATGTATGTAGGTATTTAGGTATGTCGGTATGTCGGTATGTAGGTATGTAGGTATGTAGGTATGTATGTATGTATGTATGTATGTATGTATGTATGTATGTATGTATGTATGTATGTATGTATGTATGTATGTATGTATGTATGTATGTATGTATGTATGTATGTATGTATGTATTTATGTATGTATGTATGTATGTATGTATGTATGTATGTCTGTATGTATGAATGTATGTATGTATGTATGTATGTATGTATGTAAGTATGTATGTATATATGTATGTATGTATGTATGTATGTATGTATGTATGTATGTATGTAATGGAAATGAATTTGAGGCCGATCGAACATGCGGGTGGAATTTTCCGAAGCCCCGTCTTAACGTGCCCCTTTATCACATAATCTAACTACAATGCAAATTTCGGCTTTCTAACTCTTACGGCAAGGGCAGTCAATAAGTCAGTCAGTCAGTAAGTCAGTCAGTCAGGACAAACAGTTTTATATATAGAGATTGCAAATTTAAATTAAAATTCTTATCACATCGACTTAGCAAGCCATACTTGGCTAAAAATTAATTTAAGGCATTTTGCGTTTAAGCAAATGCTAATTTTATCTGAAATCTATTTGAATATCTCATTAAGACTCCCGCTTAATATCCAATCAGTCAGCTGAACTCTTAAGTTTGCGCTTATCCAGTGCCCAACTTGGCTCCAACAAATTGCTTGACAGGATACTTGCTATGTGATTTATGCGCCACGCCCACTGCCCTCAATTTTGCTTCTTTTGGTGGCACAAAAATGGCTATTTTGGCTTTTACTTTGAGGGAGGAATTAGTTCATGTTACAGACTCCGCCCACACTTTTAGGCTCCAATATAGGACTACACACGATTCCCACCCAACTCCTTTGCTGTGGCGTTTTGTTTAGCTTTACAGGCGGCTTTATTCTGTGTTTACTTTTATTTGTTTGTTTATTTTACTTTTTCGTATAGTCACAAAGGTCAAAAGTTGGCCACATTTTTGCTTTGGCATTCACTTTGGGCCTTTTACTGGTCATATATGAACAACTGTGTATTTGTGTGTGTGTGTGTGTGTGTGTGTGTGTGTGTGTGTGTGTGTGTGTGTGTGTGTGTGTGTGTGTGTGTGTGTGTGTGTGTGTGTGTGTGTGTGTGTGTGTGTGTGTGTGTGTGTCTTGTGTGGTAAAAACTCACTAAATACGAGTTTAGGATCAATTTGTTCCCTTTACTATACAGAGATTATCTTATATTACAACTCATTGGTGGGCTGTGTGTTAAAATTATTTTATAAATAAAAACCAAGGACTATCTCTGAAAATATGATAAGATTTCGTTAATAACAAGAAAATCCCAATATAAAATAAAACGTCAGGAAAGTCGCAAATATTTTAAAAAGATTCGACTTAAGTAAATTACCCAAATTGAATTAAATTCTTTAAATCGATTTTAACTCAGAGTTTTTTAGAATCTAATTAATGAGCCTATAGACAAAATGGTGTGCGAGTAATCGATGATGGGATCCTGGCTTGTGTGTGTATGCGAGTTAGTATGAGCTCCAAGTGTTTACGTTTAACGGTAAGAGCTCTAGTGCCTGCTTTGTGAAAATATGCTAATTTTGGTGTCAACATATTGACAGAATGTTTGATCCATCCCACATATAAAAACACACACACACACGCACATAAATTTATAATTTCTGCTAAATTTAAATAAATCCAAGCGTGACACATATATGACACGAAGATGCTGTAATCGATATTCAGTCCCCGACTAACTAGTTAGTTAATTGTCTTTCGCTCTGTATCCTCTTAGCTCCTAATGGGACAATTTTTCAATAAGTCTTGTTTGCATAAGTATGTATGGATTATCAACTGGCTTATGTTTGTCAGTAAAAGCACAAAAGTGTGTGAAAAAGATTCTCTTGAATGCTAATAACCGTGGATAGCAGAAAAATGCAAGGGAAAGCAATTTACTTGTCGATAACAATTTCGTTTAATTAACAGCAGAATGAAAAGACAATTGCTAATTTAATTAATGTCAATTTCCTAAGCTATTTGCTTACTGACATGCGTTTATAATAAAATATTTGTATTTTTATACACTGAACCCATTAAAAATGGGTAAAAATGGTATAATGAATTTGTGCAAAAGTAACAGGCAGAATAGCTGAGTTGATGTAGCCATGTCCGTATGTCTGTCCGTCCGTCCTTCCGTATGCATGAACGCAAGGATCTCAGAACCTATAAGAGCTAGAGACTTGAAATTTGGAACTTAGGTCGTCCCAGTATGAGTTTCTTTCCGATAATCGATAACTTGCCCCGTTTCAAAGTAATCGATCGAAATCGACATCGAAATCGTGTTTTTTGAGAAAATCTCTTAGGTTTGAAGAGCTAAAGTCACCAAACTTGACATATACCTTCTAGAATAGTATATCAAGTATCTTTCATTTTATAGCTATTCCCGCCACCCCCTATTCATTAGTCGGGAGCTCCCGACTAGTGCCCCTTACTTATTTTAGTTATATTTATTTGTTTTATCTGTATTTCGCAGACATACAATTAAACTTAAACAGCTTAAATGAGTAATTGAGGAATGTTTACGTCTATCGACAAGTACAACTTCCGTTTGCGCAGCTCAAAACTGAAACATAAATTGCATTTCCGCTTCACATTGGCAGCACTCGTGCACCAATTTACAAATTTAAAGCAATTACACGTACACACACACACGCACACAAGTGTGTGTAATTAAAAAATTAAATATGGCGCGCATATACGAAATGGGCATTTCCGGTTTGTCGCACGCAATGCGAATGGCTTCTTGCTTGGGCTACTTTCATTTATTAATTAGTTGGCACATCAAAATGACCAGAGGGAAGAGATGTTTAGAAACCCGTTGGGGCCACATTGAACTGGGCAAATGCTTCCAAAATTTCCAGCTCGCAGTTGGTGCCAACAAAATGGTAATGAGAAGAGGGAGGGTGGGAGGGAGGGTATGGGGACATTATCAGTTTGTGGTCGGTTGAATGGCTCCGTTAGCAGGTGCACGGTGACGACATTATTACGTGGTTTTTGCTTTTGCTTTTTTTGTTTTGGCCTGTGGTTTGGCTTACCAGCTAATGGACTGAAATTGTCCTCGTAACTTCCGTTTTGCATATCCGCCTCCTTTCATTCTTCATTACCTGCTTTTCACGTTTTGTTTTGTTTTCCCGTCCTTCCTTTTGGTCTCGTGCTGGGACAATCAACGTTTATCGTTCCCAGATTTTCCTGCATTTTGTTTATATCTCTCTCTGTCTCTCTCTATATATATACATTTATATATAGTTGCAGCCTTGTTACCCTCTTCAACAGGTATACGTAGGGTTTTCAAATTGGTAATCAGATAGAAAAATATTCTTCTAAGATCATTAAATAATTTTGTATTCATATCATTATGATTAAAACTTGTGATTATCAATGCAAATGTGGACACATACTAAGCCTTCAGCTAGAGGAGTTGCTTTAAAAATGTTCTCAGGGAGCATACAAACCGCAACCGCAGCAGTTGCCCTGCTCCACATTAATCTGCAAATTCACAGCCCTTGACTTGAGCTCCAAAGGCAACCGGATTCGTGCAAAGCGCATTTGGGCCATATATAAGTTGTCAAGGAGAAAGGTTGAGGCATAGATATATGTGTGTGCAAGCGAGAGCACGCAGCTCTCTCGCTCTGCTCCGCCATTGCACAACAGGGTTAAGGCAATGGGTTGACAATTGATATATACACAGAGCTGGCCCAGAGGTCGTTTTCGACACACACATTCCTATGCCAACACATGCATATATACATATGCAAATCAGTTTAGGTTATTGTAATATCTGGCATAATTACTTATACACACGATAATGGAAACTGAAGCACCCACCCACTTGATAGGCAAAAAGTAAACGAATATTCATTTGAATAATCCCACGAGCGAGTTTTAAATGGAATTAGCCTGGCTTTCACTTAGCCTTCACTTGGCTACAAGTACGCAGGATAGGCAGTTTTATTTTCAGACGCATTTAAATTGCATTTAATTTAGCATACAATTATTAAATAATTCTATGCCTAGCTGTCTTAAACATTGCAACTTATCTGCTTTCTTTTACCCGGGGGCAAAACAATTTTTTTTATTTCCTTACTATCTCAAGTTGTATTTAACATATATCTTTGAAAAAGAAGTATTAAGTCCATCGAATTAGGAACCAAAAATATTCACTACTCTCTTATGTAAAGCTTTTTTTCCGATGGAATTTTCCAAGTCAGGAATTTTCAGCAAGTCAGGGCAAACAGTTTAATATATAGACATATATGAAGATTAAATTATGACAGTTTCATATATTCAATTCAATTTTACCAATGCTAATTGAATTGCAAAACATGTCATCAACTAATTTAAAATTAATAAATGTTATTAACAATTATTATAAGCAATTTAATAACATGTCATCAATGTGTACAAATTGATTTCTATTGATGGCCACAAAAGGTACAAGGCCAGCAAACCAAAAAAAAACAGATTAAATCGTTAATATGCGACCTAAATTGCTGCAATACCTGCATGCAAACACCTGCCTGCAAGTGCCAGGTGTGTGGAAGTGCATAGAATGATAATCAAAAATAAAATCAGATATAAATTGTTGCAATTAAAAGGCTACGTTTTAATAGGCCCCAATATGCCAATAAATGAATTTTTTTAATGCTCTCATTTTTATTATTTTATTTATTTTACTATATATTTTTTTTTATATATTTCATTTATATATTTAATATATACCAATTTCGAAATGTTGCCCAAAATATTTGATTGAATATTCACAAATTATTTTTGTCGAATTTCATAAAACAACTTCGTTCGTAATAGTTAGTTCAACTGTCAGTCGAGAGTGATTGGAACTTTTAATTATTCAAAATTAGTGCAAATTCAGTGGACGATGATTGATATCTGTTCATAGTTGTCATGTTAAACAAAAGCGATGACAACTGTCAGCAGCTTCGTCGGACAATTCCATGCAAATAATCAAGCCTTTGTCCCCAGCCAACAATTATGGGCTTTCCATTGGAGCAGAATGGTCGAATGCGGCGCGCGTAATTGACCATTGTGTTAGCCATGTGCTGGCCAAAGGCTCTATGAATTCTGAGAACGCTTTGTTTATGCTGCACGTTATGCTGACAGAAGTCATCATCAGTCAAGCCAGCTCCGCTAATTAACTGTACGCGGAATGTGCTGACAGGAAATGTGCTAACCGTCAGCCGGATTTCGGTAATTAATCTCTTTACCGGCCTGGCAAAGCCTGGCAAAACTGAGCGCGCATTTTGATGCGAATTTAGCCGGTTTCCTGGGCCAGCTAGCCAAATGTGTGTCAGGGCCGGTTAGAGACTTTAAGAGTCCTTGGCATGCAGCACATGCAAATTAAATACAAATATATGCATTGTGTCAGCTCAAATCACAGACCGTCGTTGGACGTACAAAAAATAATACAAACATAAAAAAGTGGAGCTGCGCTTTAAATAACAAACAAACAGTGCATAAAAGAATTACACACAGTCAGAATGAAAAATATACACAGAGACAAATATACAAAATGTGGACACTATCTAGTTTCATATACCCTGTAGTTTGAGTCAATATTTAAACGACTATATAGTATAATATATACAAAATATGGACACTATCTAGTTTCATATACCCTGTATTTTGACCCAAAGAAATATTTAAACGACTCTCTCAATATAGTTAATATATACTAAATGTGGACATTATCTAGTTTCATATACCCTGTAGTTTGAGTCAATATGGAAACGACTGTCTCAATATAGTATAATATATACAATATATGGACACTATTTAGTTTCATATACCCTATATTTTGACCCAAAGGAATATGGAAACGACTCTCTCAATATAGTTAATATATACTAAATGTGGACATTATTTAGTTTCATATACCCTGTAGTTTAAGTCAATATGGAAACGACTCTCGCAATATAGTATAATATGTACAAAATATGGACGTATACCCTGTATTTTAAGCCAAACGAATATGGAAACGACTGACTCAATATAGTATAATATATACAAAATATGGACACTATTTAGTTTCATATACCCTGTAGTCTGAGCAAAAGCAATATGGAAAGGACTCTCAATGTAGTGTATATTATTAGTGGCTAGGCTCCCTGATGGTAGCAAATTTTCTGATTTTATTGTAGCATAAATAAAAGCCTCGCATATCAAAAGCAACGTTTCAATTTTCAAAAAAAATATAAAGAAGCAAAAATTGAATTCAGCAAAAGTTTGAAATTGGCATAAAGCACAAGGGAAAATGTATGTGAAGGCGGATTTCTGTTTTTGCCGTGTCATAAAATAATAAAAATGGTTGAGACAAACACATTGGCAACTCAAAGCGATTTCTGCTGAATTCAATTTGGTGTTGGTAAAAAAAAAAAATAGAACACACAAGGAATATCGTCAACAAGGACATCAGGCGGTAACAAACTGCCAGGCGCAGGACATGAGAGGCAGGACGTATGGCTCAAAGCTGACATTTTAATGAAAATAAATTTGATCAACACTTTGTTTGCTCGCTTTTTGAATCCGTGTGTGCTATTCGACACCGATATCTATGCTGCTCCTTCACTCGTAAGATTTATTGTTTGTGGCAAAGTAAATCAAGTCGAACATAAATATGACTTATTCGAGCGCCACTTGCAGACGATTGAGTTAGGTTCTTTGTCAATAAAGCTGTGTTTACTTTGAGTTCTCGGTCCATAATAAAAAGCTATAGTTCCTTGTGGCCTTGCTTTCGGATTGCATTGTGCAATGTGTTAAGGGCCGACATACCTTTGCCCTTACAAATGTCACATTGGTAACAAAAATTAAATTAACAGCCCTGAAAGCTCGCGAACGGCGATAACAGCTACCACAACGGAACCTCAAATTTACGAGTGCATTTATCGACACTAACAAAAGCCAGGTCGGGTTCCAGGTCCCTCTCCTCTCAAGCTGGACGTTGGCCAATGGTCAGTTGGATTGGGACGGTTACCGCCTGCACTTCCGACCTGCATTTGCGACCTCCCGTTTCTCCCCTGCTCGTTGCTTTTATTACATCCGGCAGCTGTTGCAGTTACGGACATGGCAGAGTTTGGCGACGAATTCTAAGCTCACATCCGCGCCAGGTCGCTGTGATTAGCACATGACCTTTACCGGCGCGCGATTCAACAATAAAATGTCATGTCGAAGTGCTGGGCAGTTACAGCAAAAGCCGGGCCAGTCCTTGGCTTCATCAGGTCATCTTATTTTGCTGGGAAGGAACTCTCTTGACCTGCCCCACACTAAAACTGATTGCGAAACTCATCAACAAAAGCATTTGTACATTTTACCTACACACATTTACGTGTTCTGGCCTTTTCACATTGCCAGCAATCAATTTTATTGATTGTCAATTCAATTTGATTGCACTAATTTCTGCTGGTCATTTGCATTTCAAATTACACCTTGGTGCGGGATTTTTATCCCTCTATTCTATTCAATTATGTTTCATATGAGTTGGAAATAATTTACATACTATTTTATGGTAGCAGCCGGCGTCCATTTTCAGCGCAGACTCGTGCAAAACTGACCAGCGTCGAGGCTTATTTATTTCATTTACATTTCACATTATTTTCCGCTTAGCGCCATTCTGGCCATTTCTCTTTGCCATGGCCGTTGGCTGTCGCCATTTATTTTCCTTTCCAGCTGGCGGAAGTGCAGATAGTCGAATTTTCCTTGGCTTTTTTTTAAAAGAAAAACACAATATTTACACTCAATAAATAAAGCTGCCTACGACCACTCATCACAGGTCAACTTACTTTTTATTTTTATAAATGGTACTTCGAATTAGACTCAAGATTATATAAATATATGTTAAGTAAGTCCAGCAATAAATTGATCTAACATATAAGCCTATTCTATACTTAGAAACCCATGCACGAATACTTTAACAGACAGACTCATTGCTAAAAGAAATGAAGTAAAGGTAGTCTAAGAACAAAGGATGGAATGAGATATAAAAAAGAGAGACAGGGCGAGAGAGAGAGAGAGGGCGAGAGTGAGAGAGGGAGATATAATGTGTAAGTTATAGCCCAATTCCACAATGCTTAAAAACAGTTTTTGAAAAATGTGAAAAATGTGTTTTCTTATGGAAAAACGTACAGGGAATTAGGCTATTCGGTTAAAAGTTTCACCAGACTTTGCCCGGAATAAAGTTTTTATTGAAATTTAATCATCACTTTTCTACCCAAATTTAACCTGTAATTTATGTAGGAATTTTTCGAAATTAATTGATCCACTCGAAACTAAATTTGTATTAAATTTTTTACTCCTAATTAATAACCTACAATTAATGTCAAACTGAATGGGCATATGTCAAGGCTATGTGGAACAGAGCAAGTTGCGTTAATTAATATAATTAACTAATCGCTTAAGCGTAATGTTCCTATAACAGTGCACGGAATTGGGCGCTTTGTAAGAATAAAAGTTTTTGCCACAAAAAAATAAGTGCTAACACGCACAGAAAACAGAAATACAAGAAATACAAGAATATAAACAAATCCACACAAGTGAAGCCATCAAATATGTTTGTGTCAGGCCCACGCCCTTGTGGCACTCGGCTCTGGATCAAAGTTGGACAAATCACGCTGGCTGGCTCAACGACATGACAGCCGAGTGATGATAAATGAACACATGCCGCATGTGGCACACTTTCAGTCGGTCAGCTGCATTCGATTTTCCACCAGACGTGCGGCTTACGTTGCGTATTAGTAATTTACTCGCGTGCCGAGTTCATTACGAGTGTGTGTTTGTGTGTGTTGTATCGTATTATTGACATTTTTATTGGGCCACTTTTCGCTCATAAAGCAAAGTTGTTAACTCGCGCCACATGCTCTTCACACTCCCCTCGCCCCCTTCACTTTTCTGGCATCGAGTGTTGTAAACAAGGGTGCATAACTTGATGCAAATGGGCAGCTTGGGAAAGCTTTCGAGGCTTGTAAATTTGTCTGTTCTGTTGTTTTTCATGTTGGCACAAAACAAAATTACAATTTGACATTTGTATTCTTTCTTTTTGCGATGTCCATCAATTGCATTTGTTTTGCATGCGATTTTCTTGTTAAATTTGTGTGCGGGTAATTCTTTCGCTCTCGTATAGTTACAATTTCGTCAAGGACTACGTAAATAAAATATTATGCAAAAAAACTCTTAATAGGAGTACTGCAAAATAAGGTAGTCAAAAGAAAAGTATGCAAAATATTGCAGACAAGTTGAACATCTGTCTTGTCCCTGTGGAAGCTGTGATGTGTCCCCTGTATAAAGCTGAATTGTCGGGCGCGTGCCCAGCGACGCGATGAGAGACGACACCGAGAAAACATGACTAGCATCTCAGAGCCTAAATCAACAGTTTGCCATTTGCTCAGACCGAGCAAAAATGTTTCAGTAAATCCAAAGATGTTAGACCTCGTCGACGTCCACAGATGCGCCTGGCTGTTATATTTGCACAGCTATGCTAGGATAATTTCACAGGCGTCGCACTGGAACACTCCATCGAGCAGGATCTCGTAAATCAAATGCAATCATTCCGTTGGCATGACCACACCCAAGCCCACACCCACGCCCACAACCACACCCATGCCTACACCAAGAATTTCGCTCGCCCCTCCACAGGACGCCCAGCTGGATGTCCTTAGCGAAGCTCGTCTCGAAATTAAGTGCTCTTGAAATTCGATGAGGGAAGCTAATCTGTCGGCTCACTGAATCGGTGGGTGTGATGAGTTTGCTTACATTCTGCCAATTATATTTAGTAAAACAAATCAATGAAATGTAATGACCCGGATATTGATGTAGGCATTAACATCCATTTACTATCGCTTATGTAAAGCAAGTGCGAAAAGTAAATTAACTAATGAAGTGGATTTCTACATACGAGTGGAAAAGATTTGGTATAGAAAATTTCCAGGTTTATCCAACTGAAATTAAAAGAAACCTATACATTTTAATTTATTATTTTTATTTTAAACTTTTTGATTAATCAGTGAGTTGTGTTAAGATTCATTTACTATCGCTTATGCCAAAAGTAAATTGTCTAATGAACTGCAGTTGTACATTAGAATAGGCATTAGAAGAGATTTTACTTGAACAACATAACTTACTCAGCTGAAATTAAAAGAAGCCTATGCATATGTAATTTATAATTTGTATTTTAAACTTTTGCATTAATCAGTGGGTTTTCTTAGCATCCATTTACTATCGCTAATGTAAAGTAAGTGCTAAAAGTAAATTGTCTAATTAACTGCAGTTCCACATTACAGTAGGCATTAGAAGAGATTTTCCTTGAACAACATAACTTATTCAACTGAAATTAAAAGAAGCCTATGCATATGTAATTTATTATTTGTATTATAAACTTTTGCAATAATCAGTGGGTTGTTTTAGCATCTATTTACTATCGCTAATGTAGAGTAAGTGCCAAAAGTAAATTGTCTAATGAACTGCAGCTCCACATTGGAGTAGGCATTAGAAGAGATTTTCCTTGAATAACATAACTTATTCAACTGAAATTAAAAGAAACCTATGCATATGTAATTTATTATTTGTATTATAAACTTTTGCATTAATCAGTGGGTTGTCTTAGCATCCATTTACTATCGCTTATGTAAAGCAAGTGCTAAAAGTAAATTAACTAATGAACTGCAGTTCTGCATAAGAGTGGGAGTTAGAAGAGATTTTCCTTAAATTACTCATCTGAAATTAAAAGAAACCTATACATATGTAACTTATTATTTGTATTTTAAACTTTTGCATTAATCAGTGGGTTTTTTTTTAACATTTCAGCCGACCCACTGTGACGTACATAAATGAAAGGAACGTGCGATGCAACTGAATTCAAGCAAACATACTGAAACGCACTACTGGATTGTGAGTATATCCCATTGCCTTGAACTTTGCTCTTAATTTGTTTTTTGTGTTGTTTGTTTACATTAACATTTAAGGCGACAAATCAAAAGGGATTATTACGCGAATTTCCAGCCAAATTTCTCGCAATTATGGCGCCATTCATATTTTGTAAGTCGTACAAAATGCATCCCATTGTGAAAACGACTGAGTCTGTGTCTCGTCCCCGCCTTTATCAGATTGGCAGACTGCCATTTTCAGATGAACTTACACCAGCAAAAGGGCAAAGACAATAGCCGCCGACAATAGAATTTCATTGTGCTGAATTTGTTAGAAAATCACAAATTGCCGAGCAACTTGCAGACGTCATGTGCCAGACCTTCTTGATGGTTTCATTTAGTGAATTTTTCATGCCCATTACACATAATTTCAGCTCAAACTGAAAAATTGAATGCAAAGGGCAATGCACTTAATTAACTGCTTGACATTTTTAAACATTCTGTGAAGATTTTTGTTGATTTTTCACATCAGGAAATTGACATTATTATCTGAGCCCGAGAACCTAATTTAATAAATCATCCAGCTTGGCATGAGATTTAACAGATTCCAACTGATTTATATTGCCATGTCACACATTGGCCTCGCTGTGACCCAAAATTCCAATGCATTTGACATCTCGGGCTGCAAAATTGATGATATGACCTGACCTGGCTGCCACAAATTGAAAGGGAAGATACCTTTAAATGTCGTGAATGATTGAAACCTTTTCGGCTAATCTTTCATTAAACACAAAAGCCCTAAACTTGGCAATTAAGATGTCAAGTCATAAAATGACACTTTTTTTCAACACAAAGTAATCATACCAAGCCGATTACAGTCAAAGGTTGAACTTCTTTAAAAAGAATGGACGCGATGTAATATAATACAATAATCTGGAATGCTGTTTTCGTCATTTGATGGGTAATTACCCTGGGAATAGAGCATTGCGCAGTCGGTTTGAATAGCTGCAACATTTTTATTATTATTTTGAACTTTGGTCAGTCACGTTTGTCTTCGTTTACTTTTATTCAATGTTTAAATGTCAACCAGCTATTTATAACTCTTTATTTTCTGTCCATTTCAGACCTTATTTTGGTGTGCCTTGGGAGGTTTAATATTAGGTGGAATCGTTGTCATTTCATACTGGATAAGACGATGCAGGTATGTAAACATTTCCGAGTCTTGACAATATATTTTCTATTGCTCATGAACTTAAAGAAAATTTATGATAATTTCGACGAGCCAATTCTACGCCTTTTTCAGGGGCTTTGTTAACCGATTTTTAGTTTTAAGATATGGTCAAATTGTCATCGCACTAAGCCATGCAGCACGTGGCTGTCAAAGCCCTGAGAGAAACGGGCGGACAACGTGCAGGCATGGCGTGGGGAGGGGGGCGGGGGGCCGTAGGAGGCCTGTGAATATGACAACAAAAACAACAATGCGCGCCACGTGGCGAATGTGCAATCGGTCGGTCGGGGGGAAGGGGGGGTAAGGGGTTGCAGTACATTCAGAGACTGGCAAAGACTAGAAAAGACAAAAGCTGCCACTCGGCCGGACAGAGAGCCAACTGAATAATTCAAGTCGGCAATTGGACTGGTTGCGAACAATTAAGTTAATGATACAAGGTCACTGGAAGTGGGGGGCAAAGGGCACAGCCTGCTCTCTCTCAAAAACAAACTAGAAGAAAAAAAAAACGAAACGAAACAAAAACCTACTGGCCAACCAAGAATGACGCAGTTGACATTCAAAGCGTCCAGAGGGGAAGGGTGTGGTGACCACTAAGAGCGCCGCCCAGGGGCCTATTACGATGGTTGGCGCCAGCTCGTCCCAGCACTATACGACACACACACACACACACACACACACACAGAGACACAACATTTTATTAGAAGACAAACGCACAAAAGGACAACTGGCAAATGCCATGCCTTTGTGTGTTGCGTGTTTAAATGTGTGCGTGTGCTTTTGATTCCCATCGGCTGCGTTTTATTTCGTTTCGCTTGTAAGTGTCTTTCACGCGAAGTTAAAGGCCAACGCCGCGTATACGTAATGTACGTATGTATGTATGTATGTATGTAGAGAAAAACTTTTCCAATTTCCATATGGAGCAGCACACAAAAAGGAAACGGCAAACAGTAAAAAAACTGAAATATTTGCATACAAACGAATGTCCTGCGACAACTGAGCACACACACACACACACATGTGTCCATACGGGGAGTTGTGGCAAAAGGCGATGGTCAACAAAGGTAAACAGTCGTTGAGCGGGTCATGATTAATGTGTCACGAAGAGCACATTGGGCTCCATAGTCGCACAGTGGTTAAGGCAAGCTGATAAAAAATAAATTAGCCAAATAGAAAGACACCTGACTAGGGGTTTTAAGATAAAATGTTTATTTAAAATACTAACTCAACTGAATCATTAACATACTTTCTAACATGTCATAGATATATTGCTTAGCTTCGATTTTAAAGGAGGCTTTTTCTATGTACATCCTGTCTATTTTATAAGCCGTCACTTCATTAAAATAACATAAACTAAGGCCCTACCCTATGTTATTTCTGTGAACCACACACTATCACTACGATCGATCAAAGCAATTAAAACTGATTCGCCTGGCTATGTAAAATGGCAAGGTAAATTATAAATTGTTCGCCCATTGTCAGGCCAAACAAGCTGACATGCCAGGTTCAAAAGTTTGAAGAGGGGCCAAGGCGTGGGACGAGGGTTAAGCGAAGACGAGCAAATAATAATGGAATGGCAATAGCGACGTGAGTCAGTTGGAAATTGTCATAAAAATTAAAAATCAATTTTTATAATCCAGTTAGAACGGGGGCCGACAGTCCAAGAGCCGAACCAATGCCAATAAAGCACGCGTCGGAGGCACCGAGGCACCGAGGCACCTGGCTGATATGAGGCACGCAAACATTTCGTAGAAACCACCCACAAAGGTGGTCGCCCGGCTAGACACACGGACGGACATGGCGTCGGACTGGAATAAAAAGAAAATTTCATACTTTTGCGCTTTAACCGAAACGATGTTCGAAATGTACCTTCATTAACTGACGACCCGACGAACTGCGTGGCCGCGTTTGTTTAGCTCGAACAGAGCTACCACAGAAATTCACGTGCGTGTTTATAGAGCGACAAAACTGAAAACAACTTTTTTAACAAGTGATAATCCGTTAAGTGAACACGCCCAATCAAGCGAAAACTATTTAAAATATATAGCTTTTCAAAACAAAACGACAGCAACGAGAATAATGTGATCCTCCTCTGCGCAGCTGTTGATAATGTTGATGGAATAAGCCCGGATATTTATAAAACGCGCAGGTGCTTGTCTTTGAGTGTCAAGTGCTTTTCCAAGCAAGTAAATTGCTTTCCAAGCTAATCACCGGTCGGCCAAATGAGAATTCCCTCCTTTCCCTCCCGTCACATCCAACCGCATTGCCATCGTTATATTTAATGTGCAATTCAATTTTTGGACCTTTGACATTTTGTTGGCTGTCAAAACTTGTCTGCGAGCTTAAATAATGCAAGGTGTTTCAGTAAAAGTAGCCAAGTTATTAAATGAATTTTCATAATTAACAAAAGACTTGGAATTTTTATTTAAAAACAAAACAAATTGTGTCTTATAAGAAAAAAGGCTGAAAACTTTACAGTGGAGTTTATCAAGCATTTTATTTTCTTCTACTTTGAACAGAATTTATTTTGAAATCCTCTTTAGCTCTTTCATGTTAAATGGGAATTAGGGTCTTGTACAATTAACGCAGCGCGATAATTCCAGTTGATTAAAATAGAAAATAAAATAAATTGTTAGTAGTTCGCCTTTTAACTGCACTCTATTTGCAAAAATAAAAGCAACAATAATATTTGTTGAACTTTTTCATTTTAGAGAACTCTTGTCATTATAAAATATAAAACGCTCGTTAAGTTTCAATGTCTTGCCCCCCCGCGAATCGCGTTCTTTCTATTCGATTTCGTGCCGCAAGCAAATTGACAATTTAATTTGCAAAGGCACAACAAAGTGACAGGATAATGCAATAATCGTAATGGGTATGAACACGTATATCCTGGCACAACCTTTGACTTTCGCCAACCAAGCAATATGTGAGCAATTACAATATCGAACAGGAGTCGGGTCGGGCGGGGGCTAGGAGGATGATGGCAGGCCATCAGGCAGGGACCACCTGGAAAATAGAAATTGATTCGAAAATTTTCCTGCCGCTGCCCTCTCCCAACTTGACCTCAAACAGAAAGACAAGAAAACGGCACAAAAGAAAATCAATAAGCCTCAAAAACGAGCGCCAAAAGCTAGCAAAAGGCATTACGAATGTCGAGCATTTCGCACGCCTGATTAGATAAATGGTAATGCTAGGCATAGTAGGGGGGGCTGGAGAGGCTTTTGTTTTTGTACGAAAATGAAATACGATTAAGTCAACAGACAACAACTAAAACAACAACAATGGAGGCAACAAAAAATAAATAAAATGTAAAATTAGAATTAGACAAATGGCAAAGAGGCCAGAGGCCAGAGGCTAAGACACGTGCAAGCACATGTTGTAGACTCTAACCAAGGGGAGTGGCACACAGCAGGCACATGGAGCACACAGTGCTCAATGCCACACACACACACACATTTACACAACACACACACAATACGCGCACTGTAACTGTAAATGACTGTTTGGTGCGGCAAACGGGGCGCATGATTTATTTAACCGCCCATTAAAGTTCTTGTCATTGTGTTGCCGTTGTTGTTGCAATTGTTGTTGCAATTGTTGCTGTTGCATTTATTTCTGTTGCTGTGGTTTCTCGTATGAAGCATTTCTACCGTGTTGCCATAGCATTGAGCAAAAGCTGCAAAGTTTTACAAATACTTTTTAATCAACGCAATAAAACTTCCACCAAAATACAATTTGAGGCTTGTGATTGAAGTGTGGAAGTGGGAATCGTACGCGATTCTATATCCACTTTTACCGTCATTGTTACTTGACAATAAATAATTTTGGGAAGCAACGAGATAGTTTTTCTATTGTGGTACGGCAAAAGCACAAACCAAAGCATTTTACGCAATCTGAAAATTTGACAGCTTCCTGATTTAGTGAGCAAAATTAATTGTTTGAATAAATCTCTCACTGGTCAAACCTTGATTGAAATTTATCTACTCTAGACATTGTCCAATTATTTATAATATCCATTTGATTTACCACCAACAACTTTTACACACACTCTCTCTAACATTTTAGTAAAACTGACCGCTCAATTTCCCTCATTTTTTTTTCCAACTACCCCACTGTGTTTTAATGAATTCGAATAATAATACATTATAATCGAACTTCAGATATAGGTGTCGTGCATTGGACTATTGCAAACTTTGTTGCTTGAGCGATCGGTAGGTAAATTCGCAATTTGCTTGAAGCCAAAATGCCAAAGCCAAATTCCAATTAAGAAGAAATTATAAACTAGTCGGCTACAAATTCAACAATTCACAAAAGAGCAATAAAGCATTAAATCAAGCAAGCATTTTCAACAATTTATTTTTTTCTCAACACACAATTCAATAATTGGCTGTATTTTGACAAATAAACATACATACACTCAAATAATTTTGGTTTACACGCAAAGTTTAGCAATTGAATCGCTTATTTTATTTCAATAAACATATATACAAATATATGCAACAAATAATATTGGCTGCAAGTTAGTTTAGTTGATAAAATTTATGATAAGATAATCGCATGTATTCATTTAGATCGCTTTACAAAATTACAATATTTTAATTTGATTTCCGATTTTTGGTTTTTTGGTTTTATCGCTTTCAAATGGAACACACAAAAAAAAAGGCCTTGCCAAATGCTTTTGTGATTGTTCATCCCATAGTTGACCGCAAGTGCAAATTTTACACCTGATTTAATACACACAAACACAGAGACACACCTGATCTATTGAACTGTGCTAAATGTGACATGTCAGCAAAAATCACCAAAGAGATGGAGACACCTCGAATGCAAATGCAATATGCAGAAATATTTGATTTTCTTATTTTCACGAATCGCTTTGCTCAGTTCGTTATTTGTACTTCCCTTTTGTTGCTGTGTTTTTTTCAAAAGTTCGCCCAGCGTGCAATGGACAAAAACTTTTATTAAACTTATTGCATATGTCTTTCCATTTCTTTTCGAAACTCGACTTTTGTTCCCAACTACAAACAACAAACAACATCAACAACAATAACAATAACAACATCATCAACAACAAATAAACAACAAACACATACACACTTGATATCGTTACCGCATTGTGCATCCTTGTCGATACCAGGACACTTGCAGCGAAATCGCCGCGCCAGCGATCCCTAGCCAGGAGCAGGAGCTTATCATCAGCTGCCGCCGTCAGCAGCAGCAGCATCAGCAGCAGCAGCAGCAGCAGAAGCATCCGCAGCCTGCAGTACAGAAAGTCTTCGCCCGATCACAATCATCGACGTCGTCGCCGGCGCATGCTGCAGTGCATCAATTGAAGCAGCAGCAGTCCCTGCCCAATCCACTGCCCAAATTGCAGCCAACGGGCGAGCCGCACCTGCACTCGCATCCGCACCATCCGCACCACCACAACCACAACCCGCACGCGTCCAAGTCCGTGTCCATACTCGTCTACAAGACTCTGAACACGGTCTTCAAGAGCAGCCGCAAGATCATCGTACGTGTCTGTGAGGTGGCCAGCGCCAAAAAGTCCTTCACCATGTTCAAGTTCAACAAAGCTGCCCAACAGCAGCGACTCGATAATCGCGCCAGCGCCGTAACCGGACACGATACCTTTGTCAGGCCACCCGTGCCGGAAAAGTGAGTTGATCCCCAAACTCAATTTCGAAGTGTCGCAAAGGCAATTACGAAACTTATCGAATCTTAGATTATGTCCCTAACATTTTTTTAAAGCTAACACATGCCTACAAATTAAAACGTCTTCACTTAATTACTTGTTCCATGCCTTTTCCATAGTTTTTTGACTATATTTGCCATATTCGATTTTCGCTCGTTAAAATGATAAAAATTTGTCCATTTCAAGTGCAACCAAATAAATTATAGAAAATCTACTTTTTGTCCAAAATACTTAATACCATGTCTTGATAAAAGTAACTTTAACTTTATAGTACACACAAATTCCGTTTTTATGAAACCCTTTTAAACACTAAAGATAATCTAAATAAAACAATTATTTTTTAAAAATTACTTAAAAAAATTATAGCGTTTATTAAGTATATTCAGTCGATCAATAAAATTCGATTTTACTGATTGTTTCTGCAGTTTCTTAGCTTTTTCGACACTTCCAATGCAAATGAAGCGGTTTTTTGTTTCTCACACATTTCACACCTCATATTTATCCCCAACACGTATCAAAACGAATTGATGATTTAGGAAAGTGAAGCACATTATGAAGAAGCTGCACAAGGCGAACGGATTGAAACGCTCCAATTCGGCCATCGAATTCGATGTCTCAGCGCTGTCAGCCGCCAATCGACGCCAAATCTACAGTAGGTGAGTACAAGAACTGTCCGCCGGATTCCACTAGCAAAAACACACACACAATGTAAATGCAAATAGAGCAGAGAGTCCGGTTATCTTGAGATGGGACGTGTGCACAGCTGTTTTCGCCAAATGAGCCAAATGAGCTGCTTACTCGTAATAGCAATGTACGCCACACAGTAACTGCACAGGTTTCTCATCAATGTTCAAGTATCTTATGATTATGGTTTTACTTTATAAATTCTATTGAAGCTTATTCAAAATCAAATTACGCAGAAATTTAACACACAGAAACAAAAGAAAAGAAACTAAATCAAAATCACAATTACAATTATTGAATATTTTCGTTATTTATATTTTTCAAATTTTCGCCTTATATTTTCCAAAAAATTTCTGGTACGTTATTTTCGCGTCCTTCTATTTACAGCAACCGGTCGGCCAGCTCGGAGCAAGATAACTCAGATCTGTCCGAGCACTCGGAGAAATCGCCACTGGTTAGCGCGAGGTTAGACAATCTTGCTAGGCTCTTTTTTAGCAAATCGATGCCAGCGGAAACCGGAAGTAGAGATACCATAGATTCAGTACTAACAACAAGGTTGCATATTCTATTTATATGTACTTACTTTATTTCTAACCCCAAACTAATTTTGTATCTTTGTATCCGATCACAACCCACCGAAAAAAAAGACTTGAAACTCAATCATTGTATCTACATATACTATACGACTTATACTATAAAACATACAATTGGCAAATTTCGCTTTCAATTTTACGTTAATCGTTTGCTTTTGCGATTTTATTCCAATCTATTTCAAGTGCATTTTCTTCAGTTTCTCTTTCGTGTGCTGGTTCTGGTTCTGGTTGAGTTTTTCCTGTTCAGTTTTCCTTATCATTTTTGTTTCAATCGCTTTTTTGTAGCCCAAAAGCACTTTGCATGCTAAATAGTAGCGGCTAATGGCGTTCGCAATGCTTTCACGTAGACCTAGTGCACAGAAACCACAAAACCACAAAAAAAAAAAAAAACAAAAACTGAATAGTAAAAAACACTTCACAATTTGAACTTGATTTTCCGAATGCTGATACCCCACAAATAAACTAAAAATAAAACAAAACGTTTTCAAGTGGATTTTCAGAAATGAAAATTTACAATTTTGGTAGCATACTGTGAATTTAAATAAGTATAAGTCAAAATTGTAATTATATGTATCAACAATTAACGCAATGAATGAAGACTCAACGAGTCCAAGATACCTTTTCAAACACAACCTGAATGAGTCATGAGAGGGCAAACTGCAAAAGCGCACACAAAAGCCCTTGTTCACAAAGAAAATATATCCCTTTATAGAAATTAAATGTGATGATAATATGCATTTTGTGTGCCATATGCCGCCGGCGGGGCTGCGGCCAGAATTGCACAGGTAAAAGTTACCAAGGTTTTCACCTGCGCAAATTAGACGCAGGCACAAAAATTGCAAATTAAATTATCAACTTGGAAAATTTCTCTCGCAAAGGGGAAGCGACGACCCCCCCTTCCCTTGTATTTGTATGGGAGTGTGTCTGAATACCTGTGTGTGTGGGTGTGCTTTCATGTGTGTGTGGGATTGTGGGTGTGCCGACGCTGCGTGCTGAGCCGTGTGATGAATGTGCAAGCGAGCGTAAGCTACAGTTCGCATGTGTGAGTGCAAAGCATCTATTTGTGTGCTATGCGCGCGATTTTTCCACATGTGTGTGTGTCTGTGTGTGTGTGTGCTTGTGGGAACTTTAACGAGCATCGATATGTGTGTCTATACCCACACAAGCTTCATTGCTGCTGCGCTGTTAAGTATGCAATAAAAAAATTCACACTCGAGCACGTTAATTATGAAACCCAGCGAAAGGTGAGCTCAGCAAATGTGTTGCTATAGCAATATGTGTTCAAATTATTGACGATTGTTTTGCTCCCTTTTTTTGTAGAGCAAAATGCCATCAAGGCCATAGCATAGCGAAGCATGCTTAGCTGGCAGTTTAGAGCTCTGATGGTATAAGCTGCTTCAGATTTTCCAACAAACGGAATATCTTACATACACAACTTTTTTCAGTCTATTGTTTTGCTAATATTTGTGGTTTCTATGTAGAGCCTGTTGGGGTTATTCTGTAAATATTTTGTCGAGCAAAGTGAAAAAAAACCGAACAAGCGAAAACTTTAGTGGTTTCTGCAGCTGCAGCAGGCGTTTAGGCTAAAATTAGCTTAAATAAATAAAAACTACATCTATGCACACATTTGTGCACTGTGCATAACATATATACTATATACAATTCCATTCAAGGTCCTCGCACTTAACATCTGCAACAACAGCACAACAAACTACGAAGTGCACGGCTGAAAAAGCTGCAATAAAATATAAAGCATACGCAACGTTGGCCAAGGCATTCAGAAAGACATGTACCAAAAATGAGTGTGTGTGTGTGTGTTTATGTGTTGAATGCTGTGTTTTGTCAGGCCTTGCAATATTTTTCACTTTTTCGCTTTCTGTTGTTCGGACGCAAAAGGTTTTCGGGTACATACATATATTGCGTATACGTCGCGTTAGCCGAACGAATGAAAGTGAAGCCAGCCTCTTGACCAACTTTTGTGCCACACAGAAACACACGCTCTTTTGTAGTTGTTGTTGTTGTTGTTGTTCTTGGCGTTGCCTTATTAAATTTTCAAACACATGTTAAACTTAACCCGAGGATGTGCTTAACCTTTGCTCTGTTTTGATTGAGTGGCCCGTAAGTGTTTGTTTATGAGCCTGTCTCCTCTTATTTTGTGTGTGTGTGTTTGTGTGTCCCGGAACACTTCAACTCAGTTTCACAGGCTTTCTTTCTCGCATTCGTCACTTCTCTTTTAGCTCCTCTACCACACAATTAAGCCGCAGCAACTCGATACACTGCAGTTGCTATCGTTTTGACACGCTTTCCTTTTTCAGTTTCAGTTTCAGTTTTCACTTGGCCAAAATCCCTCGTCGCTGTATTGTTTAAAAATAAACAAATAATAAATTGCACAGCCAAACGGCAAATAGAGTAAAAAAAAATTTGTACAAAAAAACACACGTTCAACTCTTGCTTCCGTTTCCGCTGCGCCATTGTGCAGGCAGGGTTTCTCTTCCGCTTCAACTACCTTTTTTTTCTGGCAAGCTTCTCTCTATTTCGAAACTATATTTGCCAACTTTCATTTGCTCCACCTGCCCGCTGCGGATGTTTGGTCGGTTGTCTTTGAGGCTTTCACCTTTTTCAACAAGTTTTTCAGTGTTCAATTTGAATGAGGATGCGCTTTGCATGTTAAATAGCGTGCCAAAAAAGGACCTGCTTATCCCTTAACTTTGTTAACTTTGTTACAATTGTCATGTGAGATGTGGCACGCGACTATATTTCGTGGTCAAGTGAAATTCCTAAAAAGGAAGAACATGCTGATTATGCTAAGCTTCACGCTAGTGTATATATTTGCTTCAATTCTTTAACAATGTTATTTTTTATTCATCTTCCGATCTCGTCAAAGCTTTAATTACTTGGGTGTTACAATTTGATATAAACATGACTTGAGATCGCATTTGAAATCGAATCAAGCGAACATAATAATTTGATATTCCTATTTCATCAATTTAACAAACACGACAAGTGGAAAATTTGTCTGAGTAATGTAAATAAATCAGCATAATATCATGAATGTCAAAAGTTTGTAGACACTTTTGTGATTAGTTCTAGTTCCTATTTGAATATCCATAGTTTGAATTTCTTTCTGTATGCGCTCAAATGACAGCTCTTTTTCGAAAGAATTCCTTTCCTTCAGGGCTTCTAATTCTAATTAAACAATCTTGCAGACCCAACATAAAGTATCAATACTCTGCGCTTGACAGCGGCAATGGCATTGTGGAGCGCAGTCCCCGAGAACGGGCCCAGAGGGAGCGAGCCCTAAATGCCACACAGGAATGGATACAGAGCGCCAATGGACGCTACGAGGTTATTGCACATCTCGATGAGATTGGGTCGAGGCACGGCAAGAACTGGTTTCTTGTCAATGATGCATCAGTGAGTTGAGAAATGAAAAGAATCCGCGGAGAAACTAACCCTTCTTCGGCAATCAGGTGCGCACAGATCGTCTACTGACGCTGCTGCCACTGCCTTCGGACTGTGTGGCCTTTGAGGATCTGCCGCCCGATGAATGCGCAAGGGAAATACTTATGGAGCTGCTTGGATCACTGCATCATCCGTATATCTACCCGGTACTGGATTTGGGCTTCATGCGCAACAGCTCACATAATTATGCCTGCCTGGTAACGCCCTTCAACTCGCGCGGCAGCCTCAAGGATCTCATTTTTAAAGTAAGCTTTTTGAGCTCCGCACAACTGATTGCTCTCATGACGCGTCCGTACCTTTTTCAGGCCCAATGGAACGAGCCCTGGGCGCGAAAGTATACACGCAAGCCGAATGGCCTGCCCGTTAGCCAAGTGCAGCGTCTGGGCCGACAAATTCTGGAAGCGCTGCTCTTCCTAAAGGAGCGCGGCTTTCCACTTCATGGCCACCTGCACAGCGGCAATATCATTCTACAAAATGGAGCGGCCAGGTGAGTTCACAGCCTTCATCAAACTAGAAACTAATTTGTTAATGAGTTAATCCGGCTTGCTCTGCGATAAGCTTTCAAGGTAAGCGACACGTGCCGCTGAAATCGATTCGTCTTAAATTTGTTCTGCTTTTTTTGTTTAATGAATAATGAAATTCCAAAACGCAAGCTTTATGAATTTCATCGTTGCGACATACTAGCAAAATTTATTTTAAGATTGTTAAAACAAACGTTTGTAATCAACTGTTCTACAAATTCAATTTTATTTTAGAAGCAATTCAACAAAATAACTGCCTCTTTTTTTGGTCATTCATTATTACGTTTAAGAACAAAATTCAACAAAATAACTGCCTCTTTTTTTGGTCATTTCATTTCATTCATTTTTGATATTCAAAAAAAATAATCAAAAAAGTTTTGATTTTCGAACCGACTCCAAATTTATTACAGAAAATCAGAACAGGTTGACTTTACAAACGAATCGGTTTTTGGTCAACCACTTTTTTTAACCCATCGATTTTGAAAATGTTTGAATGCAGATTTATAGTAGGGATCCCTACGAATTCAAAAAGGTATAACATTTCAAAATCGGACAGTATTTACCCGAAATAATCAATAAAACTCATCAAAAAAGTTTTGTTTTTCGAACCGACCGCGAATTTGAGTAAAAACGTGATGTAACCCCTTGCCATTTTGTTGATTTTGGTCAAAATTTAGATTTTTATTTTTTTGATGCCAATCGATAGTACTGATCCCTACGAGTCCAAAATGGTATAAAATTCCCAAATCGGACAGTATTTGGCCGAGATATTACAAAAAATCATCAGAAAATGTTGACTTTACAAACGAATCGGTTTTTGGTCAACTACCTTTTTTTACCCATCGATTTTTAAAATGTTTGAGTGCAGATTGATAGTAGGGATCCCTACGAATTCAAAAAGGTATAACATTTCAAAATCGGACAGTATTTACCCGAAATATTCAATAAAAATCATCAAAAAAGTGTTGATTTTCGAACCGACCCCGAATTTGAGAAAAAACGTGATGTAACCCCTTGCCATTTTGTTGATTTTGGTCAAAATTTAGATTTTTATTTTTTTGATGCCAATCGATAGTACTGATCCTTACGAGTCCAAAATGGTATAAAATTCCCAAATCGGACAGTATTTGGCCGAGATATTACAAAAAATCATCAGTAAAGGTTGACTTTACAAACGAATCCGTTTTTGGTCAACTTCCTTTTTTTACCCATCGATTTTTAAAATGTTTGAATGCAGATTGTAGTAGGGATCCCTACGAATTCAAAAAGGTATAACATTTCAAAATCGGACAGTATTTACCCGAGATATTCAATAAAAATCATCAAAAAAGTGTTGATTTTCGAACCGACCCCGAATTTGAGAAAAAATGTGATGTAACCCCTTGCCATTTTGTTGATTTTGGGCAAAATTTAGATTTTTATTTTTTGATACCAATCGATAGTACTGATCCTTACGAGTCCAATGTGGTATAAAATTCCCAAATCGGACAGTATTTGGCCGAGATATTACAAAAAATCATCAGAAAATGTTGACTTTACAAACGAATCGGTTTTTGGTCAATCACTTTTTTTAACCCATCGATTTTTAAAATGTTTGAATGCAGATTGATAGCAGGGATCCCTACGAATTCAAAAAGGTATAACATTTCAAAATCTGACAGTATTTACCCGAGATATTCAATAAAAATCATCAAAACAAGTTTTGTTTTTCGAACCGACCCCGAATTTGAGAAAAATCGTGATGTAACCCCTTGCCATTTTGTTGATTTTGGTCAAAATTTAGAATTTTATTTTTTTGATGCCAATCGATAGTACTGATCCTTACGAGTCCAAAATGGTATAAAATTCCCAAATCGGACAGTATTTGGCCGAGATATTACAAAAAATCATCAGTAAAGGTTGACTTTACAAACGAATCCGTTTTTGGTCAACTTCCTTTTTTTACCCATCGATTTTTAAAATGTTTGAATGCAGATTGATAGTAGGGATCCCTACGAATTCAAAAAGGTATAACATTTCAAAATCGGACAGTATTTACCCGAGATATTCAATAAAAATCATCAAAAAAGTGTTGATTTTCGAACCGACCCCGAATTTGAGTAAAAACGTGATGTAACCCCTTGCCATTTTGTTGATTTTGGTCAAAATTTAGATTTTTATTTTTTGATACCAATCGATAGTACTGATCCTTACGAGTCCAATGTGGTATAAAATTCCCAAATCGGACAGTATTTGGCCGAGATATTACAAAAAATCATCAGAAAAGGTTGACTTTACAAACGAATCGGTTTTTGGTCAATCACTTTTTTTAACCCATCGATTTTTAAAATGTTTGAATGCAGATTGATAGTAGGGATCCCTACAAATCCAAAAAGGTATAACATTTCAAAATCGGACAAAAAAACTCATCAAAAAAGTTTTGTTTTTCGAACCGACCCCGAATTTGAGTAAAAACGTGATGTAACCCCTTGCCATTTTGTTGATTTTGGTCAAAATTTAGATTTTTATTTTTTTGATGCCAATCGATAGTACTGATCCTTACGAGTCCAAAATGGTATAAAATTCCCAAATCGGACAGTATTTGGCCGAGATATTACAAAAAATCATCAGTAAAGGTTGACTTTACAAACGAATCCGTTTTTGGTCAACTTCCTTTTTTTACCCATCGATTTTTAAAATGTTTGAATGCAGATTGATAGTAGGGATCCCTACGAATTCAAAAAGGTATAACATTTCAAAATCGGACAGTATTTACCCGAGATATTCAATAAAAATCATCAAAAAAGTGTTGATTTTCGAACCGACCCCGAATTTGAGTAAAAACGTGATGTAACCCCTTGCCATTTTGTTGATTTTGGTCAAAATTTAGATTTTTATTTTTTGATACCAATCGATAGTACTGATCCTTACGAGTCCAATGTGGTATAAAATTCCCAAATCGGACAGTATTTGGCCGAGATATTACAAAAAATCATCAGAAAAGGTTGACTTTACAAACGAATCGGTTTTTGGTCAATCACTTTTTTTAACCCATCGATTTTTAAAATGTTTGAATGCAGATTGATAGCAGGGATCCCTACGAATTCAAAAAGGTATAACATTTCAAAATCTGACAGTATTTACCCGAGATATTCAATAAAAATCATCAAAACAAGTTTTGTTTTTCGAACCGACCCCGAATTTGAGAAAAATCGTGATGTAACCCCTTGCCATTTTGTTGATTTTGGTCAAAATTTAGAATTTTATTTTTTTGATGCCAATCGATAGTACTGATCCTTACGAGTCCAAAATGGTATAAAATTCCCAAATCGGACAGTATTTGGCCGAGATATTACAAAAAATCATCAGTAAAGGTTGACTTTACAAACGAATCCGTTTTTGGTCAACTTCCTTTTTTTACCCATCGATTTTTAAAATGTTTGAATGCAGATTGATAGTAGGGATCCCTACGAATTCAAAAAGGTATAACATTTCAAAATCGGACAGTATTTACCCGAGATATTCAATAAAAATCATCAAAAAAGTGTTGATTTTCGAACCGACCCCGAATTTGAGTAAAAACGTGATGTAACCCCTTGCCATTTTGTTGATTTTGGTCAAAATTTAGATTTTTATTTTTTGATACCAATCGATAGTACTGATCCTTACGAGTCCAATGTGGTATAAAATTCCCAAATCGGACAGTATTTGGCCGAGATATTACAAAAAATCATCAGAAAAGGTTGACTTTACAAACGAATCGGTTTTTGGTCAATCACTTTTTTTAACCCATCGATTTTTAAAATGTTTGAATGCAGATTGATAGTAGGGATCCCTACAAATCCAAAAAGGTATAACATTTCAAAATCGGACAAAAAAACTCATCAAAAAAGTTTTGTTTTTCGAACCGACCCCGAATTTGAGTAAAAACGTGATGTAACCCCTTGCCATTTTGTTGATTTTGGTCAAAATTTAGATTTTTATTTTTTTGATGCCAATCGATAGTACTGATCCTTACGAGTCCAAAATGGTATAAAATTCCCAAATCGGACAGTATTTGGCCGAGATATTACAAAAAATCATCAGTAAAGGTTGACTTTACAAACGAATCCGTTTTTGGTCAACTTCCTTTTTTTACCCATCGATTTTTAAAATGTTTGAATGCAGATTGATAGTAGGGATCCCTACGAATTCAAAAAGGTATAACATTTCAAAATCGGACAGTATTTACCCGAGATATTCAATAAAAATCATCAAAAAAGTGTTGATTTTCGAACCGACCCCGAATTTGAGTAAAAACGTGATGTAACCCCTTGCCATTTTGTTGATTTTGGTCAAAATTTAGATTTTTATTTTTTGATACCAATCGATAGTACTGATCCTTACGAGTCCAATGTGGTATAAAATTCCCAAATCGGACAGTATTTGGCCGAGATATTACAAAAAATCATCAGAAAAGGTTGACTTTACAAACGAATCGGTTTTTGGTCAATCACTTTTTTTAACCCATCGATTTTTAAAATGTTTGAATGCAGATTGATAGTAGGGATCCCTACAAATCCAAAAAGGTATAACATTTCAAAATCGGACAAAAAAACTCATCAAAAAAGTTTTGTTTTTCGAACCGACCCCGAATTTGAGTAAAAACGTGATGTAACCCCTTGCCATTTTGTTGATTTTGGTCAAAATTTAGATTTTTATTTTTTTTGATGCCAATCGATAGTACTGATCCTTACGAGTCCAAAATGGTATAAAATTCCCAAATCGGACAGTATTTGGCCGAGATATTACAAAAAATCATCAGTAAAGGTTGACTTTACAAACGAATCCGTTTTTGGTCAACTTCCTTTTTAAAATGTTTGAATGCAGATTGATAGTAGGGATCCCTACGAATTCAAAAAGGTATAACATTTCAAAATCGGACAGTATTTACCCGAGATATTCAATAAAAATCATCAAAAAAGTGTTGATTTTCGAACCGACCCCGAATTTGAGAAAAAACGTGATGTAACCCCTTGCCATTTTGTTGATTTTGGTCAAAATTTAGATTTTTATTTTTTTGATGCCAATCGATAGTACTGATCCTTACGAGTCCAATGTGGTATAAAATTCCCAAATCGGACAGTATTTGGCCGAGATATTACAAAAAATCATCAGTAAAGGTTGACTTTACAAACGAATCCGTTTTTGGTCAACTTCCTTTTTTTACCCATCGATTTTTAAAATGTTTGAATGCAGATTGTAGTAGGGATCCCTACGAATTCAAAAAGGTATAACATTTCAAAATCGGACAGTATTTACCCGAGATATTCAATAAAAATCATCAAAAAAGTGTTGATTTTCGAACCGACCCCGAATTTGAGAAAAAACGTGATGTAACCCCTTGCCATTTTGTTGATTTTGGGCAAAATTTAGATTTTTATTTTTTGATACCAATCGATAGTACTGATCCTTACGAGTCCAATGTGGTATAAAATTCCCAAATCGGACAGTATTTGGCCGAGATATTACAAAAAATCATCAGAAAAGGTTGACTTTACAAACGAATCGGTTTTTGGTCAATCACTTTTTTTAACCCATCGATTTTTAAAATGTTTGAATGCAGATTGATAGCAGGGATCCCTACGAATTCAAAAAGGTATAACATTTCAAAATCTGACAGTATTTACCCGAGATATTCAATAAAAATCATCAAAACAAGTTTTGTTTTTCGAACCGACCCCGAATTTGAGAAAAATCGTGATGTAACCCCTTGCCATTTTGTTGATTTTGGTCAAAATTTAGATTTTTATTTTTTTGATGCCAATCGATAGTACTGATCCTTACGAGTCCAAAATGGTATAAAATTCCCAAATCGGACAGTATTTGGCCGAGATATTACAAAAAATCATCAGTAAAGGTTGACTTTACAAACGAATCCGTTTTTGGTCAACTTCCTTTTTTACCCATCGATTTTTAAAATGTTTGAATGCAGATTGTAGTAGGGATCCCTACGAATTCAAAAAGGTATAACATTTCAAAATCGGACAGTATTTACCCGAGATATTCAATAAAAATCATCAAAAAAGTGTTGATTTTCGAACCGACCCCGAATTTGAGAAAAAACGTGATGTAACCCCTTGCCATTTTGTTGATTTTGGTCAAAATTTAGAATTTTATTTTTTGATGCCAATCGATAGTACTGATCCTTACGAGTCCAAAATGGTATAAAATTCCCAAATCGGACAGTATTTGGCCGAGATATTACAAAAAATCATCAGTAAAGGTTGACTTTACAAACGAATCCGTTTTTGGTCAACTTCCTTTTTTTACCCATCGATTTTTAAAATGTTTGAATGCAGATTGATAGTAGGGATCCCTACGAATTCAAAAAGGTATAACATTTCAAAATCGGACAGTATTTACCCGAGATATTCAATAAAAATCATCAAAAAAGTGTTGATTTTCGAACCGACCCCGAATTTGAGAAAAAACGTGATGTAACCCCTTGCCATTTGGTTGATTTTGGTCAAAATTTAGATTTATATTTTTTTGATGCCAATCGATAGTACTGATCCTTACGAGTCCAAAATGGTATAAAATTCCCAAATCGGACAGTATTTGGCCGAGATATTACAAAAAATCATCAGTAAAGGTTGACTTTACAAACGAATCCGTTTTTGGTCAACTTCCTTTTTTTACCCATCGATTTTTAAAATGTTTGAATGCAGATTGATAGCAGGGATCCCTACGAATTCAAAAAGGTATAACATTTCAAAATCGGACAGTATTTACCCGAGATATTCAATAAAAATCATCAAAAAAGTGTTGATTTTCGAACCGACCCCGAATTTGAGAAAAAACGTGATGTAACCCCTTGCCATTTGGTTGATTTTGGTCAAAATTTAGATTTATATTTTTTTGATGCCAATCGATAGTACTGATCCTTACGAGTCCAAAATGGTATAAAAATCGGACGGTATTTGGCCGAGATATTACAAAAAATCATCAGAAAAGGTTGACTTTACAAACGATCCGTTCTTTGTAAAAAACATTGATTTTGTCCTTGGATTTGTGATTTGATGCCAATTGATAAGTTGCTTGGATTCAGTTTTATTTGAGAAGCAATTAAAAGCAATTCAACAAAATGACAGCCTCTGTTTTTGGTCATACAAAATGCATCTAAAATTACTTTTTTCCCACTAACCCACCCCTATTCCTAGCCTAGCCCTCACCCTTTAAGCCTTTCACGGCAGGCGACAGCCCGTGTTCACGACCCCGTTAACACCGCTCTCGCAAACACCGCACACACACGCACACACACACACACAAACACACACATACACTAAGAAGAGGCAAAAACACGGAATGGGTGAGGCACAACAAACACAAAAAAATCCTCCAAGCTTTTTGCACTTTTAATTTAAATGTGCTAAACATTTTGTGAGCGTGGCGATGGGCGGTTTTGTGTATGCCGGATGCCAGAGTAAATATAGAAATCGATTAAAGCTTAAAGCTTAAAAATCCAAATAATGATTTTCACTTGATTAACTATGATAAGAATTTGGTAATGGATTTACGATTTTATATAGATCTTTATTATTGATTTAACCAACTCATGAACTATCTTTTTTATCACCACATAAAGTACATTTGTCACATACCATAAGCACATTTGACGCCATGTGAGAGAAACATTTTAGCCATAAAATTTGCCACGTGTTGGCCATTCCCAGCATAGTTGAGGCTGTGTGCGGAGCAAGCAGGAAAAATTAGGCACTAAGTGATGTCATTATTTGATGTCGACCTTTAATTATGCAATTTCTGTGTGTTTCATGTTTTGTCTCGTTTATTGTTTGGCAGATTATCGGGCCTGGAGAATGGCCTGCTGGGTTTGAGCTCGCGCAATAATGCCGTCATGTGGTCTCGTTCCGTGACGGAAATTGAGAATGTTGACATCGTGTGCTTTGGCCATCTGATCTATGAAATGTGCACCGGTCAGGAAATGACCACACCGAAACCGTCCATGCGGGTGCTCGAAATGGAGTTGCAGCATTATCCACAAATTGGCCAGGTAACGGGCCACTGCCTCTGACGACCGTCTCTACGAAATGTAAGCTGACACAATTTCCATTTTGTAGGTTCTGGAAATATTAGGCCTTATCTTTGAGCCGCCCAGCGGCGTATGCCCCTCCGTCGAGGACCTAGTCCTATGCGATCTATTCCGTAGCATCGATTTACGCGAGCTGCGCGGCCCGTGCTTCAGTGTGAGTACCAAAAACATAAGCCTAATCAAAATGCCGCCCATTATAGTTTTCTTTTTCTAACATTATATTTAGACAATCAAGCCGAGCCTCAGCCGTTCCACGTTGAATTTGCTGCACGCCGTTAAGAAGCGGCAATGCGCCTCGCTGGGCAGCTCCTTCAGCGCGGCAAGTTCTCCGTGCACGCCCCCCTCGACGCCGCATGATCGACGCACTGGGTAAGTGTCCATGGAGACTAGAGATTCGTGCCACTAACACATAGCCATGCAGCTCACCGACAGACACACTCACACACACACGCTCACACAACACCCGCGCACACAGGCTAATACATATTCGAATCTCAGCGTACACACACACATTCACGTACTGTTACAGCTGCCAGC
This sequence comes from Drosophila lacicola, assembly GCA_035045355.1. Taxonomy (NCBI): domain Eukaryota; kingdom Metazoa; phylum Arthropoda; class Insecta; order Diptera; family Drosophilidae; genus Drosophila; species Drosophila lacicola. Next base: position 66,190 of record JAWNPB010000192.1, read on the forward strand.
AAAAGGCCATTTGTTAAGTGGAGGTATTTTCTGGCCCATAAAGATCTATGTTGGGTCTAGTGATATAGAGTATAGAGATAGATATAACCAGCTTAAAAAATTCATTACTAAAGTCTATTCAACATTTTTTAAAACTTGCATGATATTAAGAAATATATATTTGTTTAATAAAGTATTTTCTTTAATATATGTGTAGTTAACAATGCAGGCTTTTTTATTTCCCGTTAAATTTATTTAAATGAGCGTTAAAAACTGCTTATGGGATATTAAACAAATAGATAAATTGTCACAAAATATAACCTATTGTTTTTATGTAGACTCGGGATGGGTACGTTTTTTGTAGACTCTGTTCCTGGAAATTAATAGGTGCATTTCAAGCTAATAAAAGATAACACAATGTCACATTCACACACGCACACACAGACAAGTACTGCAAAACGCACACAAAATGAGTGTGCAGCATAAAATTATGTGTTGCAAAACGAAACAAGAAAAAAAAAGGTAAACAGTGGAGAAACTGCATAACGCAAAATGAGAGCATAAGCAAAAAATGGCGTCATGAACTTGATGTGCGAATGTCTGTGTGTGTGTGTATTCGTATAGTTATGTGTGTGTATATGTGTACATGTATCTCACCCAAGCACCTGTCCGTTTGTCTGTGTGCCTTAGTGTGCGTGCCTGCGGTAATTATGGTAATGTTCTGGCCGAGATCCCTGCCCCGCCCGCCCCCGGGCTGACTCTCTGTCTGCGCCTGTTGTCAGAGTATTAAGTGCTTGAAAATTATGCATACAAGACGAGAATGTAATTAAGTAATATGGAGAAGGGAGCAAGGAGAAAGGAGAGTGTAGAATGGAGGTGGCAAAGGCAACAACTATATATTAAATGCCCAATACACATCGCGTTGCTCATGTATATTTTAAGCATATATATATATTTCTCTCAGTGTAAATTTATTTTTTGCTGCCTAATAAAAAAACGCATGTCTTATACATATATATATTAACTTATATACATATATATGTAAGTAGAGGAATTTTTTAAAACTAAAGTTTTTGTATGCAATGTTTACTCTCTCTTTCTCTCTACAACTAAAACCAAATCAACCAAAAACCAATGTTTATAATCCATCTGAATAAATAAAAAAAAAACCTACTTTATATACATATATATATGTCTTAGTGTTGCGAGCCGAACAATAAAACTGAACCAGTTGCAGTTACACAAGCCCCATCTTTACATAAATACATACAGATCAGCTCTTGAATGTCTATCAACTTTTGTTTTTGTCTATTTAACATACGTGTGTGTTTTATTTATGATTTACAAATTGTTGCATTTCTGCATTTGTTTATTTACATAACCCGTTCGAACCAACTACAGTTGTCCGCCTGCGCCCTATGAAGTCTTTCGTATGTACTAAACCAACCAATCAATCAATCAATCAACCAACCAACCAACCAACCAGTCAATCAACCAAGATGCAAACAAAACAAACGAATATCAAAAATCACTCACAAAAATACAATTACAATTACCACAATTACAAAGTGTAAGACCAAAATGGCAAATGAATTGAATACCTGAATAAAACATAATAAAACCTAAATAAATGCTGACAGCGCAATTTGTATCAATCACAACAATTTTTGTACTCAACTGCAATTTTTTGTACCCCCCAAAAACCAAACAAATATCTTTCCCAAAAATGGAAGTAAAACCGAAATACAAACAAATTGTTGTTGTTGTTGGGTTAAGAAAAAAATATATAAAAGTGGTAAGTGGCAAATTTTTGTGTACGCTTAAACCAACAGCGGCATCAACACCCCCCCCCCCCCTCCACAACACCCCCCACTCCACCTAAATGCACAGCGCCTAGCTAGAAAGCCACGCCCATTTTTAAGCAAAACTTCAATTTGGCATATGTCAAATCGGACTAAGAATACATCCAGCAACAACTATTTTTGTAGAGAATCGACTTTTCCACCTGCTATAATTGTTTTTGTTTTTCGCTTAAATATTATAAATAAATAATTTCCGTGTGTAAATAACTGTTGTTGTCTAAAATATTCATTTGTACGAATATAGTTTATAATTGTTGTTCTAACTGCTTTCAAATAAATATTGCATGCACATTTGTATCACAATAAAAGCAAATTGTTTCGGCCTGCCGAATATTAGATACCCTTGCAGAAATAATGTAGATAATCTGTAGCATTTTAAAAATCTACCCACATAGCTAAGATGGTAATTTTGACCAAACGATAATAGTCCGATTTTTTACAAACTTTTAGCTCAAAAAAGTGAGCTTTTGCAAGTTATCTGTTTGGATAGATAAAAAGTATGTTTGAATAAAAAGTATTCTACTAATTATGCACTTGGTAGTTGATACTTTTCTTGTATACTATCTATATTAATATACAAAATTAAGATACCCCTCATATAAAGAATGTGTATTATTTTTAGTTAACCAATTGTTAAAGGCAAAACTTTCCGCAGAGACTCCGAGCTAATACTCTTTGTTCTTTTGCTAATACATTTTACAAAATGTACACTATTGGAATCTTTGAACTGTAGAGATTTTTGTACTTAAACTAAACTGCATTAGGTTTGCTAGAGTTCGATTTCATCCCATTAAATTTTACTTCACTTAGCAATGCAATGCACACATAACACAGCACATATCGAATATTTGTATAGCAAACAAAAAAAAGATATTTTTGACAAAAATTTTAAATATTTTATACTATTTTAGAATTGTGGCTTTAAAGTGTAAGAGAATTATGGCTTATGCTAAGGAGAATGGGGATGCTCAATCGGTGGAGATATCTAAAAGCTAGCGAATTCTTTTTACAGAGCTACACGATATAGTAATCCGATATTAATAAGATATATTTCGTAACTAAGAAACTAAGATTTGTCTAGATATCTTGACAAACTAAAAAGTTTTTCATACAAAAACTTTATTTCTAAAGAATTATTCCAATGGCAGCGATACGATATAGTGGTCCGATCCGGCAATATATAGACGGACCTGTGCAAAGTTGCATGACGATATCATTAAAAATTAGAGGATAGTCTCCACAGAAACAAACGGACGGACATGACTATATCGACACGGCTGTTGTAACTGATCAAGAAAATTATATATAGCCTCTTTAAGGGGATAATAAAACAAAAATCGGCCTAACACCAAGATAACCAAGATGTAGGCAACCTATTAGAAAAAATCAAGCTTTAAAGTCACATTATTCAACAATTGTTAATTGTTCAGGAATTTATACTAAACAAGGATAGAGTATACGCTAGTCCCACTTTAAAGTCCCACAATTGTACAATTCCTAATGAATAGTTTAAGTAGTTATAGTAAAGGATAGAGTATACGCTAGTTGAAGATTGAAAGCAAATATAATCATGTTGAGCATAGCTCAGGTTTCCTAATTAGATTCGAGGCGAACAAAGCACGTGCCTACCTAGCAAAATATTATTGATGCGCTTCAACTGCAGCACGATGGCAGATTGCCACGCCCACGCCCAGACTCACCCATACACACACACACTGACACACAGATACACACAGACACACACAGCTACAATAAAAGAATAGCACCAGGTGATGCCAGAGGCAGCGTCAGCTGCATCAATCCAAGCTGAAATCCATAGCTATGTCGCCTTTCATGTCGCATGTATATCGCATTCTGATTGTTGTTCTCGCCTCGCACAGCATCAGCCGAACAATGGACTCATTTGACATATCAAGCGAGGAGGAGGAGGGACTGCTCGAGGAGATTGTGGTGGGCGGCAGCAGCGGCAGCCTCTGCCAGATGAAGGGCCTGCAGCGACTGCAGCGTAACCAGAACTGGGACTCCGGCTCGTCCGCCTCGTTTACACGCACCCAGCACAGGCAGCAGTATGCGCCGACGGAGTCGCCCATTCACTACTGCGACCATGCGGACGACAACAGCCACAATGCCCAGGAGCAGCCCACAATTCACTGCAGCTCCAGCAGTCAAAGCAATCTGAATGTGCTGCTCGCCGAGGGCGGCGTCGATTACGAGCAGGGGGAGCGCGGGGAGGAGCAAGCGGATGATGCGGTGGCCAGTGGCTCGGGTGGAGCACAGCGCTTGCATGCCTCGGCGGCGGCGGCCTCCTTCAATCATCAGCTGACGGCGGACATGTGCAACTACAAGAACTCGAAGAGTCGTCGCCTGGAGTATTCGCTCAAGTGTCTGAAATATGGACGCAGTAATCCGTCGCAGGACTCGGCCTTTGGTTCGCTTACCGATAACGATTTGTCCATTGGCTCGTCGAGCATACGCCTGAACAGTTTCCAATCGATCTCTTCGCCCATTGACGAGGGCGTCGAGGATGTCATCATAGCGACGACAACGGGCGGCAAGGAGACCTGCCTGGAACTGGCCACCATACCGCGCAGCATGGTCTCGCAGGACTCGGCCATCTCGTCGCCCTGTCGCGAGAGCTCGCCCAGCAATTTTCTGCACATTGACGACGCCATGTCCGGCACGGGCTCGACCTCATCCGGATCCGGTTCCGGCTGCGCCTCGCTGGGCAACATGCGACCGCAGCACTTTCCCGTGTCGCTGTCCCCCAAGATTCTGGTGACGGCGACCAGCAACTCGAGCAACTCCTCGCTAGCCTCGAGCAGCACAGCTCAGCCGCAGCAGCAGCAGCAGCAGCAGCAGTTCGATCCGCCCAAGATTCTCGTGAATGATCAGAATTCGATATACACGACGTCGCCTTCGAAGCGCTCCAGCATGATTGAGGTATTCTCGCAGAAATATCGGGTCAGCTCCTTTGAGGACATGTCGCCGAAGCGCTCCAACTCCGGCTCCGTCTCCGGCTCGGACAAGCAGTATCTGAAGAACGTCAATCGGCTGGCCTTTCGCTCGCTGGAGGAGGAGCGCCGCATCGATAACGCCTTCCTGCCCATGGCGGATCGCACGCACTCGGACAATCGCGTCAACATGCAGAGCGAGAAGTACAAGAAGCTGACGCACGCCTCGTTCCGCATCAGCAAGACGGCGTCAACGGATCAATCATCGCCCAGCCATCATCCATCCTGCAGCATGGAGCTGCAACGCACGGGCAGCGCCAGCGGCAGCCAGCGTCAGACTCTCTGGCGCGACAGCAAGTTCTATCGCAAGAATCGCATTGCCAAGAGCAACGATTCGCTGCTGGAGCAGCCGACGCACTCGGCCCGGCTCTCGCCCAGCTCGCTGCGGGACAATCACTACGAGAGCAGCTGCTGCTCCTCCACCCAGGGCAGTCGCCGCTCGCTCAGCGGCAGCCAGCAGATGTTGAGCGTAACCACGAGCTTCTGTGGCACGGGGGGGCACGGGGTGCGACGCTATTGCAGCTCCAAGAGCGAGGATCTGGGTGAGTCGTCGGACTATTTGCGTGTCATGGACGCACGTAAATCGTACTCGGAACGGCATTTGGTGCGGCTCAAGCAGACGGCCATCAACAATACGCACAGCGGCAGCGAGGACGAACTGAGCTTCAACGATGACAATAATCCTTCATCAGCCAGCAGCAGCAACCAGGGACAACAGCAGCAGCAGCAGCTGCTGCCGCCGGCACGCGGCGGCAAGCTGAGCTGGAGCAGCTGCTCCATTAACCACCTGAAGACGACCAATATCAAGACCACTTCGCTGGCCACGCTCACCTGCCAAACGAATTTAAGCTCCAACTTTCCCTCCGGCCAGGCGCCAGCAACTGCCAGCAACTATCGCACACCATCCAAGTCCCTGGATCAGGCTCTCAACGTCAGCAGCGGCAGCGGCAGCACGAGCAACAGCACGAGCAACAGCAGCAGCAGCGGCAACAGCAGCAACAGCGCCGCCGCCGAGGATAACAGTTCCGTGGATGAGTCGCCCTCGAGGCGAACCCTGAGCGGCGCCGAGCTGTCGCGTATCTTTGTCATGGACATGGACGATGCGCCGGGCAGCAGCTGCAGCGAGGAGAAGACGCCGCTGCTCGACAGCGTCGAGATGTCACCGATTAGCCCAACCGAGCCGCAATCGGACCTGGACAAGCTATAAGAGATTGAGAGATATAATTAAGAGATGACATGAAAAATATGGTTTTTTTTTCTTAGAGAGTGTGACGTCACAATATCGGCTTGGGCTTTGCTTGCATAACTTTTCAATTGAGCGTGAGAGAGTAATGATAGTAAGCCATGTTTTTTTTTTGTACGAGCGCAAGATATTCTGACGTCACGATGGCTCTCTCAATCGTGCCGTAAAGTACCCACACACACAGACAAGCTATAAGCCGTGATTGAGAGAGCTGATATGAAAAAACGGGATTTTATTTGAGAGTGTGGCGTCACAATATCGTCTTCGGCTTTGCTTGCATATATTTTAAATTGAGCATTCGTGAGAAAAATGATCGTGAATTATGTTTTATTTTTTGTTATACAAGCGCACGATTTTGTGACGTCACAATGGCCATGAAGTACTCACACACAGACACGTATTAAGCAGCCGAAATGGAAAGCATGTGATAAAATATGTATGTACGTAGCAATGAAATCGAAAAGGAAACCATAAAATCAATGAGTTTTAAGTTTAAAATGGCTGACTCGTTACGAGTACGTTGGTACAGTTTCGGTGCTTTCTCAACACTGTTTCGATAGTGGCGCAACAATTTGAATGTCGCCGTTGTCCCAATCAAATTTTTGGCCAACAATCGTGCGGCTGCTCTCGCCTTTGCCCAAATCCACACTTAAAGCTTTCTTCTGGTAACAATAATATTTTCTTTATATCTATTGTATTTTACGCTTATTGTGTACAAGTGTACAAAGCGCTTTTACTGCAAATAAGTCTACACTGATGCTTTTCAACTCTCTAGACTGCTAATAAAAAATAAATAAAAAGCAACATCAACTATGTGAGCATCAATTACAATTTTAGCTAACAAACTTTTGAGTAAAACGTTTTCGAACGCAAAATTATACACAATTATTTGTAGCCATCTACACAGCTAAGACTTAAGCTTACGCAGCGAGTATTGCAAATATTTTACTGTAGCTTAAAATTGTTTTAAAGCCCAGCAAATAAAATAAAAATAAAATAGAGTGTTAAATCAATAAAAAAAAAAAAAACAATTAATAATTAAATGGATCACATTCGAAATACAAACTTAATAACAAGATAACAAGTATATCTAGAGTATAACAAGGCCAAAACCGATTTAAATTAAATATTTATATAGATTAAATACAACTAAATTCAATTTAGTATAAAATTAAAAGCAAATTACAATTCAAATGTTTTAGCAGGGGCTTTACCTTCAGTTACGATGGATCACATCTAGAACAGGAAGAGTATACGACAGAAAGTAATCAAAACACAAGAGTTCAAAGAAATAATCCATTACCAATAAAAAAATATAACAAAATGTTTTCAATAACTAAATGTTTATGTTTATGTTAATTAACTAAAGACAGGAAAGTATCAAAGCACTTAAATATTGAAAACAAATAAAATATTAACTAATAAGTCAATGAAACGTTGCTAGACAGAAATTAAAAAAATCGTGGAAAATACTCGTGATTTCTTAAATATAAGAAAGATTACGAAACATACAATAAAAATGCAATCAAATTTACAAAACTTACATATATCAGAAGGCACACAAGCAAAATGAGAAAATTATATATACAATATGTACAAGAGAAAATAATAACTATAAACTATATATTTAGACGCACGCACCTAGCGAGACGCACTTTCATGGAAGATCCCTCCTCCCCTCCCCCGGATAACCAAGTTCTAGTCGAAGAACTTGAACAGAGCACAGAGTTCCACATTCAAACTACATACATATTGAAAGTACAGTTTTTGGTTTGTTATAATGCGATTACATGACATAAGTAAAAACTTTTGTTTCAGTTTAAAACATACTACTTATATTACAATGATTGTGTACATTTATTTAATAAGTATGGCAAAGTTAAAATATTTTTGTGTAAGTATCCTTATTAAATATAGTGCCCAATTTATGCGCAGGTATAATCGGGCCGAACAAAAAAACATCACCCCAATACAATTTTTAAAGCTAACAATATATAAACTTATTTATAGAATCAGTGATATTAAGTGAATATTTTTATGATTTTAAGTTTTGAATAAAGATCATAAGTCTAGAAATCCTATGTAAACCAATTGCGTTTTTATTTGATCGGCTTCTTTAACAGGAACTGAAAACTCTTCAATAAATAATTACGCACATAAATTGCAATTCAAATTTTGCAACGTTCATTGGCACATTCAATTTGGCGCCCATTTGGCGACTTACAGCACTTATTTGTTCCCTATATCGATGTATCGATAGGCTATCGCGAATATCGATAGGCTATAAGTGCGCTGTGATATATCGACCAGCCGCCACTTCAGCTGTTCACATTCGATTACTCGATAACAAGGGAGCAAGTAAACAAAATAGTTGCAAAAAAGCCGCTTATATTAAATTAACTTAGATTTGGCAGTTAATCACAAAAAATGGCAACTTTCAAGCCAAAGTTTCTGAAACCGGAAACGGACGATGCCATTGCCGATGCCGGCGGCGGCGGGCAGGAGCCGCAGGGTTCTGCCTTCGTCTTCAACGCGAATCACAATCTCGGTCTGGTCGAGCAGCGCGAGCGCCTGCCCATCCGCAAGTACCGCGACCAGATTCTCTACTGCCTGGAGAACCATCAGGTGGTAATACTGGTGGGTGAGACGGGCAGCGGCAAGAGCACCCAGGTGCCGCAGTACCTGTACGAATGGGGCTGGCACAGCAAGGGAATGATCGGAGTCACGGAGCCGCGCCGCGTGTCCACCGTGACGCTGGCCAACCGCGTGGCCCAGGAGCGTGGCGAACTGGTCGGCGATACGGTCGGCTATGTGGTGCGCTTTCAAGAGCGCATCTCCAGCGAAACGCACATCAAATTCATGACGGAGGGCATCCTATTGCGCGAGCTGCTGGCCGATCCCCTGCTGACCCAATACGGCGTCATCATTGTGGATGAGGCGCACGAGCGCAACATGCTCACGGACATGGTACTCGGTCTGCTGAAGAAGATTCTGCGCAAGCGCAGCAATCTGAAGTTGATTATCTCCTCGGCCACCATCGATGCGAGCTTCTTTAGCGAGTTCTTCAGCTGGCCAGGCGCAGGCCGATCCGATCATCCCGTCAGCGTGAAGCTGAGCATCGAGGGACGCATGCATGCCGTCAGCCACTATTATCTGAACGAGCCCTGCGCGGACTATGTGCGCGAAACGGTGGAGACAATTTGGAAGCTGCATCAAAAGGAGCCGCCCGGCGATATCTTGGCCTTCTTGACCGGACAGGAGGAGGTGCTGGAGGCGCTGGACCTGCTGCGCGAGTACATAGCCAGCGCGGAGACAAGCAATCTCAAGGTGCTGCCCATGTACGGCAGCATGACGAGCAGCGATCAGCTGGCGGTGTTCTTTACGCCGCCGAAGGGCGTGCGCAAGGTGGTGCTGGCCACCAACATAGCGGAGACCTCCATCACGATACCGGGCATCGTGTACGTCATCGACTGCGGCTACGTGAAGGTCAAGGCGTACAATCCGGCGACCTGCAGCGACAGCCTCGTCGTCGTCCCCATCAGCAAAGCCTCGGCCGTGCAGCGTGCGGGTCGCGCAGGCCGCGTGCGTCCGGGCAAGGTGTATCGGCTGTACACGAAGCAGGACTACGATGCCTTGGCGCCACGTCAGCCGCCCGAGATGCGGCGCAGCGAGATGAGCGGCGTTGTGCTGCAGCTGAAGGCGCTGGGCATTGGCAACATTTTGCGCTTTGATTTCCCATCGCCGCCGCCTGCCAAAAATCTGCTGTCCGCCCTGGAGACGCTGTACGCGCTGGATGCCATCGATGAGCAGGGTCAGCTGACCAGGCCGGTTGGCTTCCTGCTGGCCGAATTGCCCTTCAGCGCCATGCTGTCCAAGATGCTGTATGTGTCCGGGCAAATGGGCTGCGCCGAGGAAATCATCACAATTATAGCCATGCTCCAGGTGCAGTCGGTCTTCTCCCGTCCAGCGTCGGCGGCAGCCCAGCAGAGCGGACGCATTGCGCATCGCCACTTCGAGGTGGCCGAAGGCGATCTCATTACGCTGCTCAACATACACAGCGCCTTTGTGGAGGAGGGCATGACCAAGGAGTTCTGCGGCCAATATTATCTCATCTATCGCAATCTGAAGCGTGCCTGCGAGCTGCGCGAGCAACTCCTGACGCTGGCCCGCAAAAAGTACGGCATAGCCATCTTCTCGTGCAAGGGCGATGTGCAGATGCTGTGCAAATGCATCACCGCCGGCTTCTTCACGCAGGTCGCCTACCTGCATCACTCGGGCGTCTACAGGCAGATCAGCAGCGGCACCGAGCTGGCCATACATCCCAACTCCACGCTCTACACGCTGCCCCAGGCGCAGTACGTCGTCTACGGCGAACTGCTTCAAACGACCAAGCTCTTCATGAACCACGTGACGGTCATCAAGAAGGAATGGCTAACGGAGCTGGCGCCGCACTACTACCAGCAGACCACAGTGAGGGACTAGCAGTAGGGTAACAATCGAAATCAAATGATATTTAATGCTTAACAGAATAATAATAATAATAATAATAATAATTATTGCTAGCCGGCGGCGACGCGTCCGCGACCCTGGAACAGCATCATGGACTCGGGACCGCGGATGACGCGCGACATCAGCTCCCAGCACATTTTGGCGGGCAGCAAGCTGCAAGCAGGATTAACAATTATTCAGATTAGAGAGAGATTATGTGGACACTTACCACTTGAGCGGCGTCAGCAGGCGGATGGAGTTGGGCAGCACGCACCAGACCTCGTTGCGACGCACGGCGCCTTCGATGCGATCGGCCACGTATTGCGGCTTCAGCATGGGCACCATGCGCGGCTTCACGCCCGAGAACATGCCCGTGTTGATGTAATAGGGACAAATGAGACTCATCTGTATGTGGTCGTAGCCGTGCGCCTTCAGGTCCGTCAACAGGCTCTCGTGGAAGCCAATGCACGCGTATTTAGTCGCAGCATAATCGCTGCATCCGTACGTGCCCAGCATGCCGGTAACGGAGCCCACAGTGACAATGTGTCCACGATTCTGTCGCATCATGTGCGGCAGGAAGGCCTTCGCTGTCCAGTAGTGCGAGATGATGTTGATGTTGTACGTGTTCTGGATGACGCGATCGTGCAGCTCCCAGAAGGGCTTGCAGCACACGATGCCCGCATTGTTGATCAAGATATCCACATGGCCGACATCCTCGACGACCTGCGCCGCACGCTGATAGATCTGTTCCCGATCCGATATGTCCACCACGTAGCCCTTGCAATTGCTAAAGCCATGCTTGGCCAGCAGATCGACTGTCGTCTTGATGGCTGTCAACCAAGAGTTACGGTTAGCTAATCAATTTGTAAGTCTAGAGCAGAGCTTTCTCCGGGCGAGTTCCTTAACCCGCCCAACTGCTAATTGCCAGCGCTTACGTGCTCGCAAGCACTTAGCTGTACAGCGTTAATTAGCCCAGGCAGAGCATAGCGAAACTCACCTTCTTGATTGATGTCCCAGATGACAATGCGCGCCTCCAGTCTGGCAAAGTTGAGCGCTATCAAACGTCCCACGCCGCCGCCCCCGCCAGTTATGAGCACCACCTGGCCCGATATGTTCTGTTCAAAATTGGAGGAAAATATTATAAGTGAAAGTGAAACTGAATAAACAAATAAGATATCAAAATCATTCAGGTTAACACGAATTGTATACATAAATATACACATATAAAAAAATGTGTGTCACATAAATAGTCTTAATTAGCATTTATTAAATTATATGTAGATTAAGTAAAAACCATTGAGTAATAAATAGATGAGTAAAAACATTTTAATGTGACATTATCTACGTTTATCTGTAGCTATGTTGCTTGCTTTGCATATGTATCTGAAAGATACACGAATATTTAATGTGCGGCAAATGTATTTTTATCTAAAAGATACACGAATATTTAAGGTGCAGCAAACGTTTTGCATATTTTATGAACGGTTAAGCAAGTTAGGAGCGTCTATTGCAACATGAAGATGTCAAACTATAATTTCAAATTGATTTTGCAAGCAGTTGCCATTTCAGCATATGTGCATATAATCATATAAATATATATATATATATATATATATGTATATATATAGTATTACAACAATAGTTAGTCAAAGGCCCTCAAGCGCATATATTTTTCTACTCTATTAAGATTGTATATTATTTTACTTGATTTTCTTTTGTGGTTGTGCTTTGTGTCTGTTGATTACCGACTTGCGCCAGCAACAACAACAAAAACAATGACTAAGAAAATGGCTATGCATGCGAAAAACCAGTTTCCACAAACTAATTGAAAAATTTGTTAAGAAAAGCGTCTGCCTTTTAATTAAAAATTATATTCAATGGAACTGTATTTTCTTCGGCTTGACTGGCACGTCTTCAGCTCAATGTCACATGCCCCAATTGAAAAACAAAAAAAAAACGTCTCCAACAAATAACCGAAGAGCCCAAAACAATCATAAATATTTGCGGAGTCGTATTATAAGTGACGTCCACGAATGCCAAAATAAAGGCCCCAAAAGACAAACACAAAACTGTGCAAATAAATAAAGACGAGTTCATTCATAGACCAAAGGCCATTAAAAAGAAGAAGAAAAAAACGCGCCAGCGTGTGAATATGATTTTTTTTATATACATATACATATATATAGATATTTTTTCAATATTTTGGTAATGCCAGCGGAAAGCGTTGAAGTATGTCCAAACAAAGCCACCGTTTTGTTTAGGATCTTGTCGAGTCTGTCAAAATTGAGTTTACGACTGTTGCAAATGAAAGATGTAAAAATGGAAAACAAAGCAAAATAAATTGGAAAGTTTAGAGCCATTAAAATGCCGGCGCTACAATGCATACAATTTTGATGGATTAATACGAATTGGGGGAAAAAGTAAACTTCGCTAAATTGAAAAACTTTTTGCAGATATTGCTTTAAATAATTATTAAATTTAATTTTTAGCCAATCTGTTTTAATCATTTAATTAAGCAAGTAATTAAAATGGCATTTAACAGTCTTCATTGAAATTAATAATAAAATTAATTTATTTGATTCAATTTAATTTAATTTATTTGATTTAATTTTAAGACATTCGCTAGTTGGAAAAACTTGTTGCAGACTGCAAAATCAGATATTGCTTTAAATAATTATTTAATTACATTTTAATCAATTAATTAAGCAAGTAATTGTAGCAAGTAATTAAAATGGCATTTAACAATCTTCATTTAAATTAATAATAAAATTAATTTATTTGATTTAATTTAATTTATTTGATTTAATTTTCAGCCATTCGCTAGGTGGAAAAATTTGCTGCAGACTGCAAAATCAGATATTGCTTTAAATAATTGTTTAATTTAATTTTAATCATTTAATTAAGCAAGTAATTGTAGCAAGTAATTAAAACGGCATTTAGCAATCTTCATAAAGTGTTTGCTTAATTTACTTGTTGCTAATTACTTTTTGTGATCTATTTGGGTTTTTTTTAAACGAAACAGAAAACACGTCCAAATGAACTGTCATTTATTAAGGGTTAGGTAGCTTTTGTCAAAAAAAAAAAGAAAACAATAAACAAGGCAGCGGCTAATTAAAGTTTATGAGTATGAAGTTCAACTCCGTTGAGTTAGAGAAAAAACATTAATTTATAGCTGCTGCAAGTCAAGAGCGCAAATAAAACAAGCTGCTTATTATTTAATTATGCAAATTGCCTTTTCCTTTTATTTTGGTTTTCGTATTTTCCTTACCTTCAACTTTCTAAAGCGCTGCGGCAATATTGTATAATAAAGCGATTCCAATATATAAAAAATAGATTTAATTGTGAACACAATTAAGTCCAAGAAAAATTGGCAAAAAGCAGCCAAAGGCTTATCCATGTGCAGCAGGCCGGGAGGCGTGGCATTATTCATGTTGCCAAAAAAATTTGATCGATGCGTCTGGGTTGGCTTCTATTGAACCCTAAGACAAGGGCCTTGTAATTAATAAACTCGTTGCCAAGCATGCGTTGAGTTAGTTTCGTATGCGAAATGCGTTTTTAACGGATTCCAGACACAATACAAAATTGTCGGCTTATAGCTTTTATTTGCAGCTAGTGGGCCAAGCACTTTGCATTTTAATGATCAGGTAGATATTCCGCCAGTGAACCGAGCCGAACACAACGAATTCAAATGAAACTCATTTGAAATTTCTCTACGCTGTCTTTTGTTGCCGTTTTATTATTACTATTTTATTTCTTTTATTTGCGGAGGCGCGCGCGCTACGTTTATTAAAATTCGCTGGCTTTGTATCTTTCTTTTTTTTTCTCGTTGTTTTTTGTATCTTTTATTTTGCTGGCCACGTTTGCGTCCGCGCCGTCCGTTTATGCTGAAGTCAAAATACAAACTGAAACCCAGCGTCTAGCGCCTGGAATCTTGTCTCATGCCTCAGCTGAGCTCTGTCGCTCTTTCTACTTTTATTTTATTTATTTGTGGGCAGCCGCTGGAGATCTGCTGCAAGATTCACAAAATAGTCGTGTCGTGACCGTAGCGGAAATGTCAGCCAAACAACAGCGTCTATCACTTTCTTAACTTCGCTAGTTGAACAGCTGCTTTAAGTTCGGTAACTTTGTAAGCCGAAGAAGTGTTCAGAACCTGTTTGATAGTTCATTTTACTATCACAAAGCTTAACATAATCAAATGCGACTAGACTTCTCTTCCTTATACTTCATCTTTTGATGTTGTTGTACATATTTATGTTGTGTTGTACTCATTTGTGTGGTCTCTTATGATATTGTTATCTTATTTATATGAATATTATTTAAGGAAGTTTAAAAATATTTGCGTTTGATACTCTATATACGTGCACTATCTAAACTATCTATTTAAAGTGGTTTAAAAGCATAGCATGCTTTTAGGCACAATATAAAGTATCTTAAAGATTTATTTCAAAAAGTATCTTGGTGTCTTTTGAGACGGGTCCGCGGTTCGAATGCCGCGAACACCAAGCAATTTTTTAATCAATAAATTTGTTTTTAGCTATTTTTAAAATATAATAAATACTGCAATCTTGAACATCTGGTTTTTTTTTGTAATTTAATGCATTTGAAAATTTCTAAAGAATTTCATTTTAACAGCAACAAATACTTTTGTTACCTGCATTACTTGGTGCACACTGCGCAATGCTCAGGCAAAACCCACCCCTGTTACTGGCCGTTGCTGCTGCTTCGTTTTATAATTCCCAAGTGCTTATTTTGCAAGTGCTGAGTATAAATACAAGCATTGCTGGTTGGCATATTGGAAGTGTCTTCTGTGATTGTTCTCTGTGCATTGATCGATATATAGATGCCCATCTGTTTATCAGATCTGCTCAGTGCCGACCCTCCGTCACACTTTGTTTCCCAGTAATTCTGCCTGGCATTGATGTGGCAACAGGTTTCGATTGGCTTTCCGCTGCCTTTGCTACCGACGACGGGTCGAATAGCAACAGACGCACGGTTATGCATCAGCCCAACCCACCGCCCAACCTTCGCCTCTCGCGCGTATTTCAGTCGCTTTTGAGATTGATGATGCGTATAGGTAACGGGTTGGGCGGGGGGCGCTTATGTTGAAGCCAACAACAGTTGCCCAAGTCAGCCATTTTCAAAATTTCTTGGTTAAGTAACTTTGTAGCTTAGCTTCGGATTTTCGTAATAAATTTGCTGTTCAGAACACTTCCATGTACGCGGCATTGCCGAGCAATTTGCCCATTCTTTTGCAAAAACAAATCATTTTACTAGTAGAGGATAGGATACCAACTAATTACTTTAATGGGACATTTCACTTTGGACTAGCTACTCGCTTCTTGATCGGCATGCATCCATTTCTCAGCGATTGTTTCGGCAGTATAACGAGCCATAGCAGCAAAGCTGCGCTCGTTGTATAATAATGCACTGTGGTCAAGAACTGGCCAATTCCATAGTCTTCGGCGATAAGGGCCAAGGTGCTGCGCTTAATCGACCCGGATGGAACTCTCGAAATAGCGGTAATCTTTTGAGGTAGCTCTGTCTCGAGCTCAGTCTGGAAGTTCTCGATCTCCCTGCGTTCTATATTCTTCAGATAGTGCTTTAGTTCGGAACGTTTGCTGAAATCGACCTTTGTGAAAATGTAAAGCTGTCTGAGGCAAGCACCTGGCACTTACCTCTGACGGTCCCGGAGCCTTCGTTCGAGGCTCTCAACCGTTAGGCGCATATTATATAAGACCTCGTTTTTTTGCTCCAACTCGTGAATGTACGATTGCTCTCGCCTTCCAAATTCGGCCTCCATGTTGCGCATGTTTATCGAGAGCATCTCCTTCTCGCGTGCCAATTGATGCACATTGCTCTGCTCCTCGGCGAGCTTCAGCTGCAAGTTGCGCTGTTCCATCAACGCACCCAAAAGATCATCTTTGCATTTGCCCACCATTCTTTCCAATTCCAAGTGCTGCAAAGGAAAATATGTTAAAGGATAAGGATAAATCGTGTCAAGTCAAACACACCTCCTGTCGGCTGAAGCTGAGCTCCTGTTCCAACTGATCCTTGTCGGCCTTCAGGCTGCGCACAGATGAGGTTAGCTTCTCGCAGGAGCTGCGCACCTCGTTGATGCTTAATGTGGACTTCTTTAGCTCCAGCTGGAGCTCCTTGCAGCGCTTCTGCTCCACGCGCATCAATGTGTTTGAGACATGCAGCTCGTTCTTGGAGTGCATGGACTGAAAGGGCAATATATATTATATATATAGATTAAATAATTTTGAATCCCACTCACCTTCCTCTGGAGGCGATCCACCACCTGCTGCAGCCGGCGCACATCGGCGCGTCTCTGCCGCCAGGCGTGCAACATGACCGAGGTGAAGATCTTCATGCTCGCAATTCTGTCCATGTCCCGGCTGGGGCTCCATGACACCGACTGCTGCTCCACTATGCTCTCGGACGTGACCAGCACCTGCGTTCCAACCGTGCTCCACGAGTCGTCCACATGGCACTGGGCCGGACGCAGTGCAGCGGAGTCAGTGCTCGGCTTGGGTTCATGGGTATAGGAGAACTTTGAGTTCTTCTCCGGGCCCAGGTGTACCATATCCATGTTAGCTTAAACACAAAAATATTTTATGTATAACTGCAATTTTCAAGACAGCTAAGGCGAACCTCAAAAATATTAACTAATTAGTCAAGTATTAAAAAATGTTGTACAAATATTAAAAACAAAAATTGAAAAAACTTAAATGAATTTTTATGCCTACACTAAATTTGTTCTGTAGGTTGAGAAGCTTGATTCGATGTACACTTGGATATATATGTATGTATATATATGAAAAGTGTCTTGATTAAATCGTTTGAATATTATGTTATATAATTGCCCTGCAGTAGTATTTCACAAGAATTTCGTAGAATCGACTAAAGTCCTTGCATGTTAACTGGCAAATTGCACGCACACACTTCCAAGAGGCGGAGATTCCGGCCACTAAGCCCAGCTGGGCTCTATCCGACTTCGGCATGCCCTTTCCTTTTCAACAGTCTGAAAGTTTAAATGGAAATGTGCAAAAGAAAAATCTGTAAAATATGCATATTGCATATATTGTTAAATGTATTCGATAATTGTTTTCTTTTTCGCTGACACAATTTCTCACAAAAATATATACATATATATTTAAAAAAAAATATTCCAATTGCATTTCATTTAAAACAGAATTATTTTCCAATTTATTTCAGCTTAGTGTATAATATCTTGCTTACAATCAGCTTGGCGCAACTTTTAGAAGGTCCTTCACCGCATTTTCACCTTCACATTGAACACCTTTACTTTGTATGGTTAGTTACCCTAGTCGAGCTGCCTCAAGGACACGTGTCGCAGGAAGTTCAAAGAGCTTAAACAGCACAACAACAACAAAGAAACCGTAACAGGAAAATCAATATGTCGTGTATATAAGGTAATATAAGCGGCTTCTTACATGCCCAGCACGTGTCGGCTTTACGGCAACCCTACCCTAGTCCTAGCCCAATCTTCCCCCTTCGTGAAAAACCTGCTCGCCAGGTAAACACTGGACAGGTATCGCGTGATTTTACCGACAAACGTTTTCCAATTGGCTGTTGACTGCTTGCCGTTGGCATTAGTAGGTGAGGCAGGTGAAGCAGGTGGCGTATGTTTGATCGATGTCTGGCCCAAAGGACCCGGGAGCCATTAGCCGGGACAACAATTGTTGTTGTTGTCGCTGTTTTCCCTCGAAATTCTGTTGGTATTTTATTTGTTGTGAAATTTCACGATTGACATAATTTCTATTTATTTGGAGTTTAGCTCATACGCGCTTGGCTGGGGAAATTTGGGTGCTTCAGATACCGTTGCATAGGTCGCGTGTGTAGGAAATTCTTTGGGAATTGCCAACTTCTGAATAGTGATAAGGGACATTTTTTTGGGTACTTCAGATACCGTTGTATAGGTCGCGTGTTCTTTAACATATGTAGATAAGTAAGGCGAATAGTGGGAAATTCTTAGGGAATTGCCAGCATAAATGCGAAATAGTGATAGGGGATATTTTTGAATTAATTAAATTACTCGGAATTGTGTGAAATGAACAATGTTGTATATGTAAATTTACAAAGATACAAATTTTTGATTTAATAAATTATTTAAAAAAACGTACAAGTTTCTTATTCGAAACTTTATCTCTTCACTTTGGGTAATTTTCATGCTCGTTGCATGAATCAGCAAGGCATGAATTTTCGCAACTGATGAGTTCCATGGAAAAAGGCATCCTTAATGTCAGAGTTCATGCGGAAAGTGAAAGTCAATTTACGACATAGGCATGCTGCAGGGCGCATGTGAGTCATGGCGCCTTCGACTATGGTTAATGCCATAACAAATGCCAGCGAATGATGATATCCTTTTCCAGGAATTGTGGCCTGAATCAGTCGATGTTGTCGCAGACAAACAAGCGGCAACAGCGGGTGCCACCCATGCCACCCATTTAGCCACAACAGAACATTTTCATTCATAAAAGCGCGCTGTGGCGCGGAAAAAGCTTTTCTTGGGCGAACGCGTGTGAGTCACTCTCGCTCGACACTGCGAGAAATTTTCCAGACAGAGCCAGTTGTTTGTTTTGCAATCCAATCCGCCTTCGATGTCGCGACGTCAACGTGACTCAGCTCAGCTCAGCTCAGCTTAGGTAAGCTTCGCTCAGCTGGTAAATGAGCCGGAGATTGTGACGTTGTCTTTGTTGCTCTCTCTCTCTCTCTTGGCGCTCTCTTGAGCCGCGCTTGCACTTGTTGTCGACGGCCATGGCTGCGTCATGCCTTGCTTTGGGTCTTTGGCTAAACTGTGATCTTTGTTTTTGTTTGCCCTATCAAACGAAAAGCTCTTGGCTTGGCGGCAATTTTAATGGCGTCTGCGTGACTTGTTTTGCTCTTCGTGGCTTCCAGTTTAGTCTTCAATTCGCTGGCGATGTGATCGGTCGGTCGGTCGGACGTCGATAACGTGTGCTTTTAACGTTTGTTTTAACGTCTTACAAAACAGCGCGCGCGCGAATGCTAAAAGCTCCCTCTCTCTCTCGCTCTCGCTCTCTCTGTCCCTGTGACTGTGTCTCTCTTCTGCTGCGCACTTGTGGCGCAGACAAGTTAAGAAAACCTGTGCATGCCAAGTGTAGACAAATTGTAGATAAAAATAAAATGAAAACGTAAAAAAAAAGGTGCATTAAATATGATAAAAGTTTCACCTGCAAGCTTAAAGTTTAACAGAGAGCACATCGCAAAGCATAACACACAAAACAAAAACCATAACAATAACAACAAATTCATATGTATTTGTAACGGGCCCCAAATGCACGTACATTCGATAATATGGCTAAGAATTCAATGTTTTGCCGATTAGATTACGCCACTCAAAATTGTTGTCGGATGCCGCGCTGAGATCTCGCCAAAGCGCTAAACTTATACAAAAGCTTGCTAGACAATAACAAAAAAAGTAACAGTGTGCTTACATGCTTTGCATATATATGTGTGTAGATGTGTGTGTGCGTGCACGCACATTATCGAAATCAAATTAAGTCCGCCGCCGCTGTTGCAAAAACAAAAAAACATGCCGCCGCTATTGATGATGATCGCATAAGCATAAAGCCCGGAATTCCCAAAAAGAAAACGACGTCATTACAAAAGCGCGCGCTCACCCGCTCTCCCTCTCACCCACCCTACCCTCTCTGTCTTTCTTTCTGTGTCGCTATCTCTCTTTGCTTGTACTCTTTCTTCGGCTCTCACTAGCTGACGCTCTCGCTTTCGACGACAGTTCACCGTAAACTTCGATTTCTTAGAGTTTCGTTAGTTTTCAATTTTTGACTTTGCGCTCTGTACTTTTATTTTATTTTATAACATTTACTGTTGTTGTTATTATTGCTCTTTTTTCTATCTCACACTTTTCTTTTTTTCTCTCGCTTTATTATCGCACAGTTCATGTAGTGTGCCGTGTGCTTGTCGCATTAAATCGTGTTTTTTTCGTGCAAAAAATATTAAAATAAGCTAAGAAAAGTTATTTATGTACAATTATTCAAATATAACTGAAATACCGAACCGGTTTCTGTAACATGTAGTTATATTGTGTGCATTATAGACACTGAAATAATTTGTATTGTTGTCGATGCAACAAATAAATAGAAATACTTGTTTACTTAGCTTATTTACGTAACAAAAGTATTCTCCCGTTACTGTGGAGTACAGAAAAACGTAGCTCTTAAAGTGTTTTGTACGTGTTTAATTTCAGATCCCAAATTGTACCGAACTTTGCATCGAAAGCTATAACAGTACAGCTATAAAAACCAAAAAGCAACACTCGATGCATTTTAAGTTTTCATTAAAAAAACATTAATTTAGGTAAGTACAAGAGAATATTCATAGGGGAGAGGGGACTTACATTTTGAATTGAGAATTCATTCGTACAATATCTGCATATTACTTTTATCCATTTGCCTTGGGAATCTTCAGTTTGGAATGTAAGCCCAATATGACGTACACGAATTTCATACATACATACATATGTACATTCATACTTTGTTACGATGCTCTAATATTAGAAATATAATATTATAGCCTAATTCCACTACCAATATTTCTCAAATTTTTGTTACATTTCTTGCGAATGTGAAGTATGTATGTTGCACATAAGAAACAACATTTGCAAAAGTTGTTGGTATTCGCGACGAGTTTTTTGTGTTGATTTATCGAATTTCGTATAGATGTTAAATTTAAATTATAATTTAAATTCTACTAATCCCACAGTTTTCAACATTTAAAGATAGCCAAATCCCGCAAAGAGTCCATTAATAGGGCCCTTACTAAGAGGCCGTCTTTTCTTTAAGGAACCTTTTTTTCAAATCAGCTGTTTATTTAAAGAATCGGTACTTTTGCCGTTCATATATTACTGACAATTGACACTTGCTAATGGAATCGCCGAATGTGAAGTTGGTAAATGTAACATATTTTGACCATAGTGGAATCCGGCTTTTATGGGCCAATTGTTTCAGATGGTAGCCCAAATTCGATTTCAGTGTATTTACAACCCCTTGTAAAAGCTTTCAGCACAAGCTTCCTCTCTGCCTCTCTCCTTCCATTTTTATGCTCTTGTGTGGATTAAATCGTCTGGCGTATATACAAACGATATATTAAAACAGAAAACTAAAACACCTGTGTACATGGCAGCGCAGTCGCTGTCGCAGTCGCAGCACGCGTCGCCTAAAAGTTTTCTACTGTGTGTGTGTGTGTTTTTGTGTTTGTGTGTGTGTGTGTGTCTGTGGGGGTGTGGGGGGAAAGCTTTGCCGCTTCGTTTCTGTAGGCACTTGCATTTGTTTAGGGCGTCAAAAACGGCACGAGAATTTTCAATTGTGTTTCATTCGAAGATCGACTCGATGCGTTTGCGGTTCTGTTGTCCGGATAAATTCACAGCGGAAATTACCACGCGATAAATCACTTTTTACTCGACTAACTTGTGTGAAAAGAAAAAATAAGAAGAAATTGCTGAACTAAGAAATCGTTGATTTAATTAAAAAAGACATAAAAAAAATTTCCCATAAAATATATAAAAATGTAAATCATAGTTTAACACGTCCTTGGCTAAGACTACAGGTAATTACAGATGTGATGTTTCTTGCTAATTCAACGTAATTTTATATTGCACAAACAGCATGCAAAACCGGCTGCTGACTCAGTATTAAGTGTTAAATGTGTGTGAGAGACAAACAACAACAAATGCAAATATAGCAAGTCATCAAGAGTATAGTTACCTCAACTGTGCGATATACAATATAAAGCTCCACTTGTGTAGAAGCCAAGTCAATAAACGACATTTCATGGAACAAACCCGGGATTTAACTGATGTTTAGCTCCGCTATGGCATAGGATTCATATTGTCAATCATTAATCAAAAGCGAATACATTGAAATAATTGCGCCTAAAGCCAAACGCTGTGATTTGATTCTTTTGGACGTGCTTGTGAGCTACTCCAACCCGAAAGAAAAAATACCTAGAGTATAAATTCAAAGTACTCCACTTCAATATTCCAAACGAAATAATGTTTTAACCGAAATAAGGTATCTTAAATTGATTTAATAGTTTATCATTCATATTGAACAGATTTCTGCTGCAGCCGTTTCTTCTACTCTTTTCAAACAAGGCACATGAAAGTAGTTAGAAATATTAATAGAAAACGGTTTGAAAATAGAGTCGATAGACAACGCCTTCGCGTTTTGACTTAACAGATATAAAATGACTAGCGGGTATTGCCCGGCCTTGCTCGTGGAACGTTTTGTTCTAAAAATTTTAGATATTACTTTTCCACTAGGTACAAGCCCGTGGAAAATTGAAATCTACCCACCTTTATTTCCACTTCTATTTAAAAATACGTTTCGAGTGCATCGAATAAAGAACCAAGTGCTGGAATCAACGGTTTCCGCCCATGTTAGTCTTGCGGTGGGAATCTTGAAGCTGAAGAATAAACTTTCGTTTATTATACCTTTGCCCCGCATTTGCCGTTCAAGAATGTATTACAAAAATTCTCACATAGACCTTCGAAAATGATTTTGAAGCCAATCGGATGGTAAACATTAAAGTTTCATACAAAAGTTTTTCACGATTTTTCCACACATGCGGGTGGAATTTCCCAAAACCCCGAAAGTACAGTGTAAATTTCAGATTCCTAGCTCTTACGGTTTGGGCTATGCGTTGATCAACAATCAGTCAGTCATTCAGTCAATCAATCAGTCAGTCAATCAGTCAATCAGTCAATCAGTCAGTCAGTCAGTCAATCAGGACAAACCGTTTTATGTATAGAGATGAACGGTAAGAAGACAAGACTCGACGAGAGTCTTGTATAGAGATGAACGGAAAGAAGACAAGACTCGACGAGAACTGCTTCAATTTATAAGTCGGAACTAGTTCCAGATTTGTCAACGGCAGCATCAGCTATCAGCTATTTATTTGTATTTTTATTTTACCTGTAAATTGCTTGACGCCAGCGATCATTAAAATTTGTCGTTGTTGTTGTTCTTGTTTCTTTTCCAAACATATTGGCGACAAGTCGGCGTCTCGCTGTGAATTCCCAACTAGTTGGAGCTTGTTTTGGGCCAGGCTGAAGAAGAATTTGCTGCTACTTTGATGTTGATCTTAATCTTAATGTGTAGAGCCTGGCGCCAAAAGTTTTTTTTTACCCACTGGAAATAGCATAAAATTTGAATATTAATTATTCAACAGATTCCATTCTATTGGCCGAATAGCCCATAGCTGCCTGATTGGCGCCGGTTAGTTAATTCCTTCTCTCCATTTGTCTCTCTCTCTCTCTCGTTGTCTGTCACATAGGTTTTCTCTCTTTCCATGTATCTTTTTTCCTATCATTAATCAATTTTATGGTTGCAAACTACTCTTTTTTTTTACGGTTTTGTGAATCAATTCTGTTCGGTTTCATTCTAACTTCTGGAACTCTCGCATCTAGCACATTATTGCCCGACGTGTTTTTATATCATCGATTATTTTATTTGTATACTACGCCGTGCCATATCACATTCCATCTGATACGCATATTTTTCGACCCTATTCGGTAGCTTATCTGCAGCATTTTGTGCGCCCGTTTCGAACCGTTTTATTGTGCATATATGTTTTTATACCCTTTTATTCCATGTCCGTCCGTCTGTATGAGCCTTCAACTCCGCCGACATATCTGCGTCCAGTAAATTATACCGGCGATTATGTTATATTATGTCGCTTTTTTCTGGTGCGAATTAATGTCGTTACCCCACTTAATTCGTGGTATGGTTGTAGAGTATGAGGCGGTGGCCAGGCTGAATGAGGTTGCAAGATCGAGTCCGGTAACAAGAAAGCAATTTTTTCAAAAATGATTTTGGTGCTGCTTCAGGGTATTCCCTAGTCGGGGGCACTTCCGACTAGAGCTCTCTTAAATGTTAATATATGAGAAAGTGCTATAAACAAAAGCGTTACAAATAAATTGTCATATAATCTGTCCGTCACAGAGTCCTGGACGAATATTACATGCCGAAAATTATTTGTGCTAACAAAGTTATAATGTTTTTTACTTAAGAAACCAATAATAGTTTTACCTTAGTAACCCTTCTATATTTTAAGCCCATTAAAAATAGTTACCAATATTATCTTATCGACAGAGTAGCATAATGGGCTTAGCGACGGTAAGCCGAGCACGAAGATTGGGGTTCGAGTCCCTTAGAAGACGAAAGACTTAATAAAAAGTATGACATTTTAAGGACATTTGAATTGCTGGGAATATTAAAAAGTGTTGGCAATTGTTGCCATGCAACTAGATAAG
Organism: Drosophila lacicola; assembly: GCA_035045355.1. NCBI lineage: Eukaryota > Metazoa > Arthropoda > Insecta > Diptera > Drosophilidae > Drosophila > Drosophila lacicola. The sequence continues at coordinate 91,090 of JAWNPB010000192.1, forward strand.
AAGTAAGCACGGCTTAAGCCTGGTCTATAACCGAACCACCTGCCAATCCCTGAGTGCTCCGGGTAACTGACCTTTGCTCCAATAGAACATATTTGAATTTCTTTAAGAATCACCTTCGTAAAATGTCATCACTCAGAGCACGCGTTTTCTGAATGATTCGATTCTGTGCAGCGTTGGCCACACGAGCGAATTCCTGGCATATTCAAAATTATAGATACACCCAATTATATATCCGAAACGTAATGATTATCTTTGCCTTGTGAGTCACGATATTCTTGGAAATTCTCTGCGATTTGTTAAAAACAAAAACATATCGTACAAGTCGCTTTTCTTGTATATATAATTATCACATATCTTATAATGCACATGTGCTCGGCAAACAAATACACACAATTATTATAATATACTAGTGTATAGAGGGAAAGGCATTTTCTTTCTTTTTCGTATTGAAGCGGCGCCAACAGCCCCTAAGAAAGAAATGTTGACAAGTTGACTGAACGGAAATGCCAATAAACGCCAGATCGCCAGATGCCTCCTCTAATGCCTAATGCCTATTCTATATCTACCTGAATAATGTGTTTATTGTGAACATAAAGCAGAATTGCGTTCTGCCAGCGCATTTATTCAGTTGCTGCGCTTTTCCCACACAGCAATTAGTTCGTTCAGATTAACCAATTTCAACCGAAATATTGCTTATCTTGTTGCATTTATTCATTTTTATACTCTATACCCTGCCTTTCTAGAAACTATAGGGTATATTAGCTTGTGCACATCTATATACATTTAACATAAAGCTTGAAGAGATTTGAAGACTTTAACCGATTTCAACCGATTTTCATTTTTATACTCTATACTTTAGACACTTCCAAAAACTATAGGGTATATTATGTCGTGCACATTACAAACATTTAACATAAAGAAAATAATTTTTAGAAATTTTGTATGTAAGTTCTTGTCATGTTTATATTTTATTCAGTCGCTTACGATTGGCACAGGGTATCTTCAAGTCAGGCAGCCTCAAGCGGAGCATACATATGTATGCTTATTTTTTCTCAATGAATTTTTGTGACTCAACTTTATTGGAATTTAAATATGCATATCTTAAAACTTGTTATAATCAACTTGAAAAATATGTTTCTCGAAATCCTACAAAATATTTTTAGACGAATTTCTGTTTGCGATTTTATTGTCATTATTTTTTTCCTTATCAATTGTTTAACCGTTGTAAAGAACAGCTGAAATATCAGTTCCGTTTGTTGTTTTTATTATTTATTTGCATTTCTTGCAGTCTATGATAGTTTTTTTTTCTAGTATTTTTCTAACGATTTGTTGACACAAGTGTCTTAAGGTTTATTGACATCGCCAACAGAGTCCATTCACCAGCTGTTTTTATATATTTACTAATATTTATATATATAATATATATACTACTTTAATTATCCTTCAGTTTTAACTAAATTGGGAACATTGTGTAAAAAGGCTGATGGATTCGAGGAAAGGCCTCAAATATAAATACACAGTGGAACATGAATTAAGCACACACACATATAAATATTTGAAAAAGAAAAAAATTAACAATTTAAAAGACAAAAATGAGATAAAAATATCAGAAAGCTTCTTTCAGTATGTCGATTCGGACGACAAAAACTTTTAGGGAGGAGCGCGTATACAACAATTTTCGAATGAATATTTGCTCGCCTTCATTTTCGCTGCTCAGTCTATGGCCGATAGGCGAGAACTCAAGACGTGCGTTTCGAAAATAAAATTCAAATATATATAACTATACATATACTCATATATATATATATATGTGTTTTAGGAAAATCGTGCTCGTATATATATAAAATTTCGCTTTTTTTCGGTACCTGCGCGAACCGGTCAAAACCGCAAAACGAAAATCAAATATAGTGCGGCATTCAAGAAATTATTATTAACAAATAAAAAAGCCAAAGAATTGAAAAAAGTTTGGAACATTTTGTGAGCTAAGAAACAATTGAACTAGATACAGTAAAAGGTGATTATTGAGAAAAACTGCCTGCTAAATAAATAGTAGACTATATATACTTTATAGTATATATATTTATCTGCAGTTATTACAAATATTGGCTTTTAGCCAATCAGCCTATTCCATATTTGCAACATTTTATGACGTAATTTTTGTAATATTGTGTGTTTGTCCTCGAGAATCGACCATCGAGTTCTACATTGTCCAAAAAAACATAAAAGCAATGTACGAAATATATCAACGATCTTTTAATGTAGCTTATATATAAATTGTATATATAATATATGTATATAAAATATATGTGTGTGCTCGGTAAAAGCCAAATTGAAAATGACAGGCACATTTGGTGTGACGTGCGAATTGGCTTTGCTTCGCTTTGCTTTTTGCGATAAATGCCGATTTTGTCTATTATTTAAACTGGCAGATCGAGTTCATATTCAAAGGTCCATTTAGACACAGACATATGCTGGCTGCCTCCAAAAAGATTTATGTGTCTAGGGTATTTAAGAAACACATTTCCGATGGGTTTAGTTTCCTTCAAAAATAGTTTCATTCACAATTTATAGCATTTCTTATATCTAAAGCCATATTTTGGGCAATCAATTTATAATTATAATCAAATATTTCCTTTCAATTAAATGAATATATTTATTTATGTATCTCAAAGTAAATGATTAATATATTTAATTATTCCCTGGTGTGAGATTTTTCGGAGAGCGTACTCCTAATGTTTCTTTTAGATTCTGTTAAAAATTGTCCAAAGAAAATCTAAAATGATTTTTTATGTCTTCAGTCTTTATTAATTACCCAAAAGATTACAAAATTGGCAGCTCGTAGACACGTTTATTTGCTTTTATTATTGTTTTTTTTTGCTTCTTCTAATTTACCCCATGCCAGGCTGCAGACCAATTGACGTATTCTTTTTATTGGCAGACCAATGTCTAGACGTGAGTGAATCGAAAGTCTGAGGTCATATGGCTATAGTATATTTTTATATAAGATATAAAAGTGCCGACAAAAAGAAGCTAAGTCAATTCCCAGATAAAACGCAACTTTGTTTTGGAACGCGAAATCTTTGGGGAGGCCACTCTCCGACTGAGTCTATATCTGTCTATGTCTCATCTATATCTATGTCTACACTATGCTACCTGCGAGAGATATATCTGCTCGTGTCGGGCACTTGTACTACAAAGATCCGCAGCGGAGCATTTTGTCGCGCACGCATTACGCAAAATGTTATTTTTAAATGAATGTCCGAAGCTACGGCCTGGCCTGGCCTGGCCTGGCCCAGACCAGCAGCCGGTTCCACGAACACGAACAGGCACACTTTTTCGGTCAACTGCATTTTTGAGGGGATCAACTAATGTAATATAATGTCTATACACTCGAATGTAAAACAACAACGTACACAAACGCCCACGTTTTATCATTATACCCTTGCAGAGGGTACTATAATTTTGTCGGGAAATGTGTAACGCATAGAAGGAGACACTCCGACCCCATAAAGTATATATATATTCTTGATCAGTATCAACAGCCGAGTCGATATAGCCATGTCCGTATGCCCCTCTCTCTGTTTATATGCGTATTAGTCTCTTAATTTTAAAGCTATCGTCATGAAACTTTGCAAGAGTCCCTCTTTCTGTTGCACGCAGTACATATATCGGAATCGGCTGAATCGGATCACTATATCATATAGCTGTTATAGGAAAGATCGGTCGAAAAGTAGTTTCTTGTATGAAAAACTTTTTTGTTTATCCAGATATCTTGACCAAATTCGGCATTAATTAAATTTACTATGCTCCTCGTATATATGCAAAATCCTATCGGCATCGGACCACTATATCATATAGCTGCCATAGGAACGAACGATCGAAAATTAAGTTGTTGTATGGAAAACTTTTTTGTTTTTCAAGATATCTTGACCAAACTCGCCATTTATAACTTTCACTATGTTTCCTACATTTATGCAAAATCTTACCTGCATTACCTTAAGTTCGGTCTGCAAGGGTATTAAATCTTCGGCGTGCCGAAGATAGCCTTTTTATTTCGATTTTCTCTCATTTTCTGTGTTCAGTTCTGTCTAGACTGCAAATCTGTAAGGTTTTGGATAAATCACAGAGTCTAGTCTGTTTACCTATGCCATGAAACTAAATTTGTATATATTTAAGAAGAAAATTTCGCGGAAACTAGACGAAAATTCGTATGGGGCATTATTTTTGGTGTGCGGCGTCATTGTCGCCGGCGGCGTCATTGGCTGCCAAGAATTCTCGGACGTGTCTCTTTTGCAGCTGAACTAAAACGAAGCCATTTTCCGTTCGATCTTCATTTTCAGCTAATATTTCGGCCTTGAAATGTTTCCAAATCAAAATAATCTGGCCGCTGCGGGTGCAGCAGGTGATCCCCAGCAGCAGAACCTCAACTACAATGGCCTGCAACAACAACAGCAACAACAGCAACAACAGCAACAACAACAGCAACAACAGCAGCAACAACAACCGCAGCAACAACAAACCCAACAATTGTCACAGTCAACCAAGAACGTGAGAAAGAAACCGTATGTGAAGATTACGGAGCAGCCAGCCGGAAAAGCGTTGCGTTTCCGCTACGAATGCGAGGGACGCTCGGCGGGCTCCATTCCCGGCGTCAATTCCACGCCCGAGAACAAAACCTATCCGACCATCGAGATTGTGGGCTACAAGGGACGCGCCGTTGTCGTCGTCTCCTGTGTCACCAAGGATACGCCATATCGGTAATATGAAACATTATAAGAAAGACACAAATAGCTTGAATAGATCGGCATAATATTAGATATATCTTTCAAGATATGGAGATAATTGTATATGAAGTCTATGGAGGAGCGAGATATTTGGGGGTATTGTCATTATTACTACTTATATTAATAATTATAGTTGGTAGGATAATTGGGATAGGATAGGATAGTTAGGATAGTTAGAAACCTTTAACATATTTTATAATATAATACAATATATACACAATATCCTGGGTATTTAACGGGGATATTTCGGAAAATATATTTCCAAATTGTAATATAACTGGGCTTAAAGTAATTAGGTTTTGTTCCTATGTAATAATAATACGCACACCAATAGCTCGAATATATCGGCATAAAAATATATATATACATTGTTCAAGATTTGTTGTATATCATAGCTGAAGTCTATAGAGGAGCGAGGTTGATTGGATACATATAAAAGAATTGGCTACAATGGCCTTCGGTTTGCTATCTTATATTGTCAGTCAGATATTATTCCATTTAATTATGTGGACTTACTTAACTCTAATAATAATAGTTGATAGGATATAGTTACAAGCCTTAAACATATTTTATAATATAATACAATATATGCAATATCTTGTGGTTCGAACGAGGATATTCCGTAAAAACCATTGTTAATTGCAATATGACTGGGATAAAAAAATAATTGGGTTTTGTTCCTATGTAGAGAAGGAAGTTTTGGGATCGAACTCTCTTCCTTAAATGAATTAATTTCAACCTTTTGCTACAAATTAAGTAAGAAATACTTATATCAAGCATTTGTTATCTTAGGTTGAGTCTTTCAGTCGGACATTATTTAATTTTATAAAATTGTTTTACCCAACTCTCATTCTCTGCATCAACAGGCCACACCCGCATAATCTGGTGGGCAAGGAGGGCTGCAAGAAGGGCGTCTGCACACTGGAGATCAGCAGCGAGACAATGCGAGCCGTGTTCAGCAATCTGGGCATACAATGTGTCAAGAAGAAGGACATCGAAGCGGCGCTGAAGGCGCGCGAAGAGATACGCGTGGATCCGTTCAAGAGTAGGTGCCCAACAAATACAGACCAGACTCCTGTATATATACATATATTAATATTCAATTCCTTTTAGCTGGGTTCTCGCATCGTTTCCAGCCGTCGAGCATTGATCTGAACTCGGTGCGTTTGTGCTTTCAAGTATTTATGGAGAGCGAGCAGAAGGGACGCTTTACATCGCCCCTGCCGCCCGTTGTCTCCGAGCCGATCTTCGATAAGAAGGCGATGTCCGATCTGGTCATTTGCCGGCTGTGCAGCTGCTCGGCCAGCGTGCTGGGCAATACCCAAATCATATTGCTGTGCGAGAAGGTGGCCAAGGAGGACATCACGGTGCGCTTCTTTGAGGAGAAGAACGGACAGACGGTGTGGGAGGCTTTGGGGGATTTTCAGCACACGGACGTGCACAAGCAGACTGCCATTACGTTTAAGACGCCGCGCTATCACAGCCTGGAGATAACGGAGCCCGCCAAGGTGAGCTAGTCGATTCTCTAGATCCTCTAGAGTTTCACTCCGAGCTAATGCGAATTGTTGTCGCGCAGGTTTTCATCCAGCTGCGTCGACCCTCGGACGGCGTTACCAGCGAGGCTCTGCCCTTCGAATATGTGCCATTGGATTCAGGTAGGCATACGTTCTGGAATCTTCATCGGCATCTCAAGCGGAAGCCCGATGAAGACATCTTTCAGCAAATACTATCGGTCGATACGGGCGCCGCCAAGCGCGAGCCGCCAACGATTGAGGTAATTGATCTAAATACGCCCACCTTGGAGCAGCCGGAGCCGCGACTGTTTGACGTGACGCCCGTGGCGGCGGCGGAGGCGCCGCAGGATATGGAGGCAGCGGATGCAGAAGCGGAAGCAGAAGCGGAAGCGGAGCGTTTGCGCACGGAACTGGAAATCGATACGATTATCGATGAGAAGGTGCGCGAATTGGAGCAACTGGAGTTGGAGCAGCAGATGGCAGCGCCAGAGCCGCACCAGCTGACGGCCAACGACAAAATCAACGAGTGGATGAAGTCCAACGAGCTGCAGGAACAGCCCCACGAGCCAAGTCCAAGTCCAGCTGAAGGCGAAGTGGAACTCGAAGCCGAAGCCGAAGGCGAAACCGCTGACAGCGATGCCACCGAGGCAACAGTCGAGACACAGGTGGCCGCCACGGACGAGGACAAGACGCTCAACGAGCTGCTGGAACAGGTGGCCGAGCTGGATGAGATCTACACGGACTTTGTGATGCAGCGCGACACCTACAACAACACGCTGCAGAACGAGCTGCAGAACGAGCTGCAGAGCATGGACCGACCGCCCATGCAGGTGGACGACAGCTTCGATGATGCGGCCACCTACACCAGCCTGCAGATCGCCTACAAGCATCCGATCGATATACCCATGGAGGATCTAATGCCACCAACGCCGCCCATGTCCCAGTGTGCGCCAGAAGATGCGCAGCAGCATTACGATGCAGTCGAGGTCAACTCGCAGCAGCATCAGCAGCAGGAGCAGCTGCAGCAGGAGAGGATTCAGGAGCAGGAGCAGGAGCAGCTGGAGCAGGCGCAGCTGGAACTGGCGGCTGCCCAGATGCTTGCCGCCGCCGCGGAGGAGGAGAAATTGCCGCCGTTGCCGCCGAAGCGTTTGCGCAAGCAGGACAGCAATGCCGAGAATCGCTCCATAGAGGCTAACAACGGGGACGGGGATGCGGCGCCTCCGCCGGTGCGAGAGAAGCCACGTGGACTGCCGCCGCCTATTATCCATCCTCGCATACCCATTGTGCCGGCGGCGGCGCCCACAAAACGCCTGCCGCAGCCACCGGAGACCAAGTCCAAAAGCAAATCGAATCCCAACTTTAATACGCTGCCGCGGCAAAAGAAGCCCGGCTTCTTCTCGAAGCTGTTCTCGCGCCGCAAGAGCAAACCGGAGCTAATGCAGCCGAGCAGCGAGAATTGTTCCTCCAAGGCCACGAGTGCAGCGGCCAGCCTGGATAATCTCAATGTGCGCGATCCGTTGCGCGCCTCGCAGCGCTCCGCCAAATCGAATCTTGCGGTCAGCTCGGGTCCGTTGAAGTCACCTGCAGTGGGCGGCGGGGCGGGGCGAAAGATCGGCAAGGCCGGGAAGCCCTGCGGACGCAGCGTGAGCAGCGTGTCGGGCAAGCGACCCTCGTACCTGAATGCGGATGTGGTGCACATACCCTTGAAGGGCGACAGCGCCAGCAGCCTGCAGCCGGCGCCCAATGAGGCCTATTCGAATGCCAGCACAATAACGGTGGGCGGCCAGCTGGACAGACGCACTGCGTCCGCACTGCAGCTGGCCGAGATACCCATCAGCGAGGGCGGCATGGAGCTGGTGGCCATTGCCGATCGCCAGAGCTTGCACAATTTGGTCAGCTCCATCGAGGCGCACTTCAATGTCAAAATGGATCCCAATCTCGATCTCACCGAGGTCGAACACTTTGCCCTCTATACAAGTGTGCCGCCCCAGGCGACGGCCAGCGAGTTCGACGAGACCTCCGCCTACTATGCCCAGGTGGATGCCGGCGAGATTCTAACACCTGACCAGGTGGCCAAACGCTTGGCGGCGGCAAATGGCGGCAATTAATTTTGAATTGAACTTGAAATTGAATATTGTAATTTTTTTGATCGACCAAAACAATTTGTGTGTGGTCAGCTGCGGAGGATCCTGCAGATCCTGGCAGAATTTTACACTTGGCAGCGGGGAAATCGACAAGCTCCCCAAAATTTGTAATTGTATTTGTTTTAGATTTGTTGAACCGCGTACCACCAGATAGGTATGCCCCATTTTCCTCGTAGTCGAGCAACTACCCAACGAAATTTGATTTGTGCAGCAGCGAGTTTTCCCCGCGGGGAAAATCGCTGCGCGATTTGTTTTGAGGGGCCGCCGGAAATGTGCGCCCGATTTTGTATTTAATAGAACTATCTAAAACCGAGTCAAGACTTGTGCATCGTTTGGCAATTAAACAATTTGTCCCCAATTATAAACTCTTTTTTATAGATCCAGCACACCTGAGGCGGAAACGTCAAAAGACTGGCGGCGATCCCATGCACCTGCTGCTCCAGCAGCAGCAGAAACAACAGCATCACAATGATCATCAGGATGGTAGTAAGTTAATTCGAATTTTCCACTTACCTGGTTGCGGGCTTTGTCTTTTGTGGTGCTGGTTTTTCCCGTCCTTGTCCAGTTTGTCCACTTTATCCGTGTGGTTTGTTTTGTCAGGTGTGTTTTTTCGTGTGCTGGATTTATCGACTGCCCGAGCGCAGTTTTGTTTGATCGATTAGTCAATTGATTTTCGAAAAAATCAACTGATCCTACCTATTAAAGTATGCTCGTACCAAACCAAAGACTTGGCAAGCTCTATGATGTATTAATCGTATAGACTATTAGCAAATATTCAAGTTATCTAAAACCGATAAAGAAAAATGCACAATATGCAAAAAATAATTACAAACTATATTTAAATAAATACGTAGTAGAAATATATATGTAGCAATATTGTTGTTGGAATTTTAAGAAAAAAAAAACTAAACAATTATTTGTCGCTTTGCTAATCGGGCATAAAACACGAAACAAAAAATTTGATATTTTTATACAAAAACAAATTATTGAATATTAAAAGTAATCAAAAACTATTTTATAAAACATGTAGATTAATAAAAAAAATATATATATCGAAAAATTCGAATGTTAAAGTTTTTATATTGTCGCGCTAGAAAAACAATTGAACGGAGTAAGTTTTGAGCACGACAAGTTTTGCATGAGTTCAAAATTTCTTTACAAAATCTTCAAATTATAATATTATAACAAATTTTTTTTAAATATTTTTTTTTTGTTTTTTTTTATTTTTGCTATAAGTAAGATTTTAGTTTGCCCTTTTTCTAATTCTCTTTTTTTGTTACCTATTTTTTTTGCTTTAATTAAGATCTTAGTTTTTTTATTGTTCTCAGCTTTTGTTTATGCTTTATGTTTATGTTTATTTTATTTAATATTTTCTATTTATTGAGTGCTTTAATTTTTGCTAACACATTTGTGCACTGCTTTTAGGACAAAACAACATGAACTGTTGGAACGCGCAGAACATACCGCCTATTAAAACCGAACCGAGAGGTGAGCCCATCTTTACAGCTCATAAACTAAATGCTAATAAAATGTTTGCAAATATTGTAGATAGCTCACCACAGCCATTTGGCTTATATCGGGCGCCGCCAGAATTAACGCCCTCGCCGCAGCCATTGTCCCCCGCAAGCAATTACAATCAGAACAGCACACCGTCGCCCTACAACATGGCAGCGGCAGGCTCCGGCAATGGCCAACAGCAGCAGCAGCAGCAGCAACAGTTGATGTCGCCCAATCATCACCAGCAACAGCAACAGCAGCAGCAGCAGCAACAGTATGCAGCTGGCGGTGCTGGCAACTTGGAGTTGGCCAACAACTACAATCCGTTTACGCAACAATTGCTGGCACAGCATCAGCAACAACAGCAGCAACAGCAGCAGCAACAGCAACAGCAGCAGCAGCATCAACAGCAGCAGCAGCAACATCAACAGCTGCAATATAATCCCAATCCAAATCCGTTTGTCAGCGCTGGCAGTGCCACGCATTGGGAGAGCAAATTCTCAGCAGCTGCTGTGGCTGCTGCTGCCGCGGTGTCGGCTTCGCCAGCGACTGTTGCTGTTGGCAACGGCAACAATTTAAGTAATCTCAACAATCCGTTTACCATGCACAATCTGCTGACTTCGGGCGCGGGCGCGGCCGGCAATCTGCAATGGAATCTGACCACGAATCACTTGGTAAGCTCACAAACCTGGCATCAACTCTCTTCCGGTTAATAATGCTTTAATTATTTGCAGCAAAATCAACATACCCTGCAGCAGCATCAGCAGCAGCAACAGTTGCAGCAGCACATTACGCCCATGCATCAGCAGTACGACAACAATGTTGCTGTCAACAACAACAACAACAACACCAACAACGACAACAGCAACAACAACACCAACAACAACAACAACAATGAGAATGGTCCTACGATCAGCAACCTGCTCAGCTTCGACAGCGAGCAGCTGGTTCGCATTAACTCGGAGGATCAGCAAATGTTGCGCCTCAATTCAGAAGATCTGCAAATATCAAATCTATCAATATCTACGTAATACCTAACTTACTAAACTCTGTTGTTAGTCCATAAGTCGTGTTTTATACAAATGTAAAATCTGTGTGTTTTTAGCATAATATTTTCAATACGAATAAATTAATCGTTTTAGAAGTAAACATTTACAATCTTTTCTAATCAATTGCAAAACTGGGGCGATTTTCTTGGCTGATAACATTGCGGTCATGGCTTGACTTCTAGATTAAATCTACGCTTGAAATTTATGTATTTTTGATAACACCTTTTTCTCGCGAATATAATATACATTACATATTTCGTTTAGATGCGATTCAAAATTAATATAGAAAGCAGTATTCAATAAGTTTTTAATGTGGCATAACCCAAGCCCCCCCTAGCTAATGTCTTTCCTTGATTGCAAACCTCGTTAAAACTGAACCAATATTTTATAATTTAAATTTTACATTCAGTAAAATTAATATTTTTTAAATTTAAGTTGAATAACCAACCTTTTAGTGAATTTAAATTTTTTACTTGAATTCCGTTTCTAAATAAAAAAATAACTGAGATACAAATAAGAACGTCAAGGCACGCCAAAAAACAGAAGGTAGAATTATCAATTGTAAACAAGTAAGAGGTTCTAGTTGGGAGCTCCCGACTAGGGGATACCCTGAACCCTCTTCTTCCAACAGGCGATAGGTATAAAATGAAAGATACTTGATATATATATACTATTCTAGCAGCTACATGTCAAGTTTGGCGACTCTAGCTCTTATTATTTACCAAAATTGCTCAAAAAACCAGATTTTAATATCGTTTTACATCGATTTCTTGGAAACGGGAAAAGTTATCGACTATCGAAAAGAAACTCATACTGGGACGACCTAAGTTCCAAATTTTAAGTCTCTAGCTCTTATAGGTTCTGAGATCCTTGCGTTCATACATACGGACGGACAGACGGACGGACAGACGGACATGGCTAGATCGACTCGGCTATTGATGCTGATCAAGAATATATATACTTTATGGGGTCGGAGATGCTTCCTTCTGTCTGTTACATACATTAGCACAAATACATTATACCCTTTTAACCCATTTTTAATGGGTTCAGGGTATAAAAAATGCCTGCTAAAAATGTTGTATTCTTTCCAATATTTTAATTAAGTGGAATAACCAAACTTTTAGTGAACAAAACAATTTTAATTGTTTACTTGAATTCCGTTTCTAAATAGAAAATAAATGAAATACCAATAGAAGAACGTCAAGGAACGCCAAAAAGAACAGAACGTGCAAATATAAATTATAAACAAAGGCCTACTTGAAATTTGAAATTTTATTTTCCGATTGCCCGGCTGTCCTCGGCTCTCCGTTGGCCCCTGGATCGCCGCCATGGAAAAGTCCACGCAGCTTTTTGACGGCACACGGAATGGAGGACATGGGCAAGGCTGGCGGGGGCGTGCCGGGCAGCATGCAGTAGGCGACAAAGTGCATGAGACGGTAGGTGGCATGTTGGTAGGCCTGGCTCTGGGCGAAGCACTGGCGGATGCGCTGACCCACCGTGGCGGCGAGGCAGTTCTGCAGCGTGAGCAGCTGTTCATCCTTCAGCTTGATGTCCTTCTCGAGCTCGGCCGAGAGTTTCATCAGCTTACTAAGTGCGAGTAATAGTAAGTCAATGAGTTAATCTTTGATTTAGTGAGGAATCTCACCTGATTTGTAGCTCCTTTTCGCACTTGTGCTCAACCAGGCTTGTGCGGGACAGCTGCAGCTCCTCGGCAATGAGGGCAATATTGTCGCGCAGCTTCTCCACATATTCCTGCTTCTCTGCCAGTTCGCTTCTCAGGGAATGCAGCTGACCCGTCAGCTCCTCGATGTCGAACTTGGCAGCCTGGCACTCGAGCTGGACGCGTGCCAGCTGCTCGAGCTGCTCCCGCTGCAGCGTGTTCGCCTGGAACAGTTCCTTTTTGGTCGATTGCAGCAGCTCCTGCAGATTCTCAATTTCCTGCGTCTTGTAGGCGTTCTCCTGCGCCAGCTGCCGCTTCTCCTGGTTGGTTTGGGTCAGCAGAATGTTGAGCTCGTTGTAAGACATCTTGGTCTTGGCACTGTCCATGTAGGATTGCTTCAGCTGATCGTTCAGCGTATCGTTGCGACGCTTCTCCACCGCGAACAGCGTGTTGTAGACATGCAGCTGATTGCGACTCTTCACAAACTACAAAAAAAAATGGTTATAAGGAAGTCGCCTCCAATAGAATATTGTGGACTTACGCTACGCTTGAAGTCCTCGACCTGTTCGCTAAGATGACGCACCTCCTCACGCCGGCGGCGCCAGGAGCGCAGCATGATCGTATTGAAGATGCGCAGACTGGCAATGCGCACATCCTGATCTCCGTTGACCACAAAGCGCACATTGCCCTGTCGCGCGCTGCACAGCTGGGCCGCGTCCTGCATCAGCAATTGGCTAAGGCTGTCATCCTTGATGGTCAGCTTACTCTCGTGCTGGCCGGCCGGCACCAGGGCGTTCGAGTTGGGCACATGTGCCACCAGCTGATAGTTGCCGGTACGCCGTGCCTCCTTAAAGTCCATTTGGGACACAGATTTGCGTGCTCGAAAGTTCAGCATGGCCGCAGTCTGTTGCCGCTTGAGTGTCAGGTATGGAGGCAGTGCAGCGGGCTGCGCCTCCACCTCCGCCTCCGGAGTCTTCGCCAGCTTCGGCTGCACGGTATAGGTGGGCACGCCCGCCCTGGACATGCTTGTGGTTAGTGAGATCTCCGACGAGGATGGCGTGAGCAGCACAGCCTTGGGTATTTTAAGTATCTGGACATTTTCCTTGCTCTCAATGCTGTAAAGTACGCAATCCAGGAAAAGCACAGAGATTCATTTTCTATATGGACTCACCCCTGCAGCTTCTTTTGCATGCGCTGGCTATAGCTTTGGGGGCGACGCTTCTTCAGTACAGATCCGACATTGTAGGGCGCCCGTGGTGAATTCTTCTTGGAGCGGGGCGAATCATCGTTTTGCTTGCTGAGCAGCTCATTTCTACGGATGCGCGGACTCTTCGGCCACATGATGTTTCACTTTTATTATATTCTTCAATTTTTTTACACCTCACAAATAAATACAAGTTTTTTGTAATACACACAAAACTGAAAGTTTTTTAGCTGTAATGCGTTCAGATTGTTCAGGTATATAAAACTAAAATCGTTTTAAGCTGTAACAGTTCTCTAAAATAAATAAAACCCAATGCCTACTGCTCACAATTTAATAGGATTTATACATACATATGTACATACATTCATAAATACATATATACAAACATACAAACATATATCCATACATACACACATACATACATACATACAAACATATATTCATACATACATACATATGTACATGCACACATATATACATATCACATACATATCTACATACGTATCTACATACATATCTACATATATAAAACATACATATCTACATACCTACAAACATACTCACCCCCGACTTCATCACCAAGCCACTTGCCAGGGACTAACTAAAAATGCATCAAAAGCTGCAGAGCCTACTTGAATTCTTGAGAATCGAGGAGGAGAGCACTTGGTATAAATTCGTTTCATTTAAATTTGTAGCCTGCGATTAGAAATATTTATAACTGCATGCATACACTAACACAAACACGGCCACATACATACATACACACACACACACATAATGACGCACACACACATATATAATACTTATATATACCCAACACCATAACTTGGTCAAATCTCATCAGATTTTCACGAGGCTTGGCTATTTGTGCATGGTTCGACCTCTAGAACAATTTGGCATCTAAATCTGGCGACATTATTTTTGGTCGAAATTCATGTGATAATGGTACCCTCAAATATTCTTTATAGACATAGGTCGAAATTTCCCACCCCCGTAACTTTGCCAAATCTCATCCGATTTTCGCGAGGCTTGGCTTTTTGTTCATGGTTTGACCTCTAGAACAATCTGGCATCCCAATCTGGCAACACTATTTTTGTTCAGAATTCATGAAATAATGGTACCCTCAAATATCCTTTATAGACATAGGTCGAAATTTCCCACCCCCATAACTGGGTCAAATCTCATCCGATTTTCGCGAGGCTTGGCTTTTTGTTCATGGTTTGACCTCTAGAACAATCTGGCATCCAAATCTGGCAACATTATTTTTGGTCAGAATTCATGTGATAATGGTACCCTCAAATATCCTTTATAGACATAGGTCGAAATTTCCCACCCCCATAACTGGGTCAAATCTCATCCGATTTTCGCGAGGCTTGGCTTTTTGTTCATGGTTTGACCTCTAGAACAACCTGGCATCCAAATCTGGCAACACTATTTTTGGTCAGAATTCATGTGATAATGGTACCCTCAAATATCCTTTATAGACATAGGTCGAAATTTCCCACCCCCGTAACTGGGTCAAATCTCATCCGAATTTCACGAGGCCTGTTTTTTGTTCATGGTTTGACCTCTAGAACAATCTGGCATCCAAATCTGGCAACACTATTTTTGGTCAGAATTCATGAAATAATGGTACCCTCAAACATCCTTTATAGACATAGGTCGAAATTTCCCACCCCCATAACTGGGTCAAATCTCATCCGATTTTCGCGAGGCTTGGCTTTTTGTTCATGGTTTGACCTCTAGAACAATCTGGCATCCAAATCTGGCAACACTATTTTTGTTCAGAATTCATGAGATAATGGTACCATCAAATATCCTTTATAGACATAGGTCGAAATTTCCCACCCCCATAACTGGGTCAAATCTCATCCGATTTTCGCAAGGCTTGGCTTTTTGTTCATGGTTTGACCTCTAGAACAACCTGGCATCCAAATCTGGCAACACTATTTTTGGTCAGAACTCATGTGATAATGGTACCCTCAAATATCCTACATAGACATAGGTCGAAATTTTCCACCCCCATAACTTGGTCAAATCTCATCCGATTTTCGCGAGGCTTGGCTTTTTGTTCATGGTTTGACCTCTAGAACAATCCGGCATCCAAATCTGGCAACACTATTTTTGGTCAGAATTCATGTGATAATGGTACCCTCAAATATCCTTTATAGACATAGGTCGAAATTTCCCACCCCCATAACTGGGTCAAATCTCATCCGAATTTCACGGGGCTTAGCTTTTTGTTCATGGTTTGACCTCTAGAACAATCGGGCATCCAAATCTGGCAACACTATTTTTGGTCAGAATTCAAGTGATAATGGTACCCTCAAATATCCTACATAGACATAGGTCGAAATTTCCCACCCCCATAACTGGGTCAAATCTCATCCGAATTTCGCGAGGCTTGGCTTTTTGTTCATGGTTTGACCTCTAGAACAATCTGGCATCCAAATCTGGCAACTCTATTTTTGGTCAGAATTCATGTGATAATGGTACCCTCAAATATCCTTTATAGACATAGGTCGAAATTTTCCACCCCCATAACTTGGTCAAATCTCATCCGATTTTCGCGAGGCTTGGCTTTTTGTTCATGGTTCGACCTCTAGACCAATCTGGCATCCAAATCTGGCAACACTATTTTTGGTCAGAATTCATGTGATAATGGTACCCTCAAATATCCTATAGGTCGAATTTTCCCACCCCCATAACTGGGTCAAATCTCATCCGAATTTCACGAGGCTTGGCTTTTTGCTCATGGTTTGACCTCTAGAACAGTCTGGCATCCAAATCTGGCAACACTATTTTTGGTCAGAATTTATGTGATAATGGTACCCTCAAATATCCTTTATAGACATAGGTCGAAATTTCCCACCCCCATAACTGGGTCAAATCTCATCCGAATTTCACGAGGCTTGGCTTTTTGTTCATGGTTTGACCTCTAGAACAATCTGGCATCCAAATCTGGCAACACTATTTTTGGTCAGAATTCAAGTGATAATGGTACCCTCAAATATCCTACATAGACATAGGTCGAAATTTCCCACCCCCATAACTGGGTCAAATCTCATCCGAATTTCACGGGGCTTGGCTTTTTGTTCATGGTTTGACCTCTAGAACAATCCGGCATCCAAATCTGGCAACACTATTTTTGGTCAGAATTCAAGTGATAATGGTACCCTCAAATATCCTACATAGACATAGGTCGAAATTTCCCACCCCCATAACTGGGTCAAATCTCATCCGAATTTCACGGGGCTTGGCTTTTTGTTCATGGTTTGACCTCTAGAACAATCTGGCATCCAAATCTGGCAACACTATTTTTGGTCAGAATTCATGTGATAATGGTACCCTCAAATATCCTTTATAGACATAGGTCGAAATTTCCCACCCCCATAACTGGGTCAAATCTCATCCGAATTTCACGAGGCTTGGCTTTTTGTTCATGGTTTGACCTCTAGAACAATCTGGCATCCAAATCTGGCAACACTATTTTTGGTCAGAATTCATGTGATAATGGTACCCTCAAATATCCTTTATAGACATAGGTCGAAATTTTCCACCCCCATAACTTGGTCAAATCTCATCCGATTTTCGCGAGGCTTGGCTTTTTGTTCATGGTTCGACCTCTAGAACAATCTGGCATCCAAATCTGGCAACACTATTTTTGGTCAGAATTCATGTGATAATGGTACCCTCAAATATTCTATAGGTCGAATTTTCCCACCCCCATAACTGGGTCAAATCTCATCCGAATTTCACGAGGCTTGGCTTTTTGTTCATGGTTTGACCTCTAGAACAGTCTGGCATCCAAATCTGGCAACACTATTTTTGGTCAGAATTTATGTGATAATGGTACCCTCAAATATCCTTTATAGACATAGGTCGAAATTTCCCACCCCCATAACTGGGTCAAATCTCATCCGAATTTCAAGAGGTTTGGCTTTTTGTTCATGGTTTGACCTCTAGAACAATCTGGCATCCAAATCTGGCAACACTATTTTTGGTCAGAATTCAAGTGATAATGGTACCCTCAAATATCCTACATAGAAATAGGTCGAAATTTCCCACCCCCATAACTGGGTCAAATCTCATCCGAATTTCACGGGGCTTGGCTTTTTGTTCATGGTTTGACCTCTAGAACAATCTGGCATCCAAATCTGGCAACACTATTTTTGGTCAGAATTCATGTGATAATGGTACCCTCAAATATCCTTTATAGACATAGGTCGAAATTTTCCACCCCCATAACTTGGTCAAATCTCATCCGATTTTCGCGAGGCTTGGCTTTTTGTTCATGGTTCGACCTCTAGAACAATCTGGCATCCAAATCTGGCAACAATATTTTTGGTCAGAATTCATGTGATAATGGTACCCTCAAATATCCTATAGGTCGAATTTTCCCACCCCCATAACTGGGTCAAATCTCATCCGAATTTCACGAGGCTTGGCTTTTTGTTCATGGTTTGACCTCTAGAACAATCTGGCATCCAAATCTGGCAACACTATTTTTGGTCAGAATTTATGTGATAATGGTACCCTCAAATATCCTTTATAGACATAGGTCGAAATTTTCCACCCCCATAACTTGGTCAAATCTCATCCGATTTTCGCGAGGCTTGGCTTTTTGTTCATGGTTCGACCTCTAGAACAATCTGGCGTCCAAATCTGGCAACACTATTTTTGGTCAGAATTCATGTGATAATGGTACCCTCAAATATCCTATAGGTCGAATTTTCCCACCCCCATAACTGGGTCAAATCTCATCCGAATTTCACGAGGCTTGGCTTTTTGTTCATGGTTTGACCTCTAGAACAGTCTGGCATCCAAATCTGGCAACACTATTTTTGGTCAGAATTTATGTGATAATGGTACCCTCAAATATCCTTTATAGACATAGGTCGAAATTTCCCACCCCCATAACTGGGTCAAATCTCATCCGAATTTCACGAGGCTTGGCTTTTTGTTCATGGTTTGACCTCTAGAACAATCTGGCATCCAAATCTGGCAACACTATTTTTGGTCAGAATTCAAGTGATAATGGTACCCTCAAATATCCTACATAGACATAGGTCGAAATTTCCCACCCCCATAACTTGGTCAAATCTCATCCGATTTTCGCGAGGCTTGGCTTTTTGTTCATGGTTCGACCTCTAGAACAATCTGGCGTCCAAATCTGGCAACACTATTTTTGGTCAGAATTCATGTGATAATGGTACCTTCAAATATCCTATAGGTCGAATTTTCCCACCCCCATAACTGGGTCAAATCTCATCCGAATTTCACGAGGCTTGGATTTTTGTTCATGGTTTGACCTCTAGAACAGTCTGGCATCCAAATCTGGCAACACTATTTTTGGTCAGAATTTATGTGATAATGGTACCCTCAAATATCCTTTATAGACATAGGTCGAAATTTCCCACCCCCATAACTGGGTCAAATCTCATCCGAATTTCACGAGGCTTGGCTTTTTGTTCATGGTTTGACCTCTAGAACAATCTGGCATCCAAATCTGGCAACACTATTTTTGGTCAGAATTCAAGTGATAATGGTACTCTCAAATATCCTACATAGACATAGGTCGAAATTTCCCACCCCCATAACTGGGTCAAATCTCATCCGAATTTCACGGGGCTTGGCTTTTTGTTCATGGTTTGACCTCTAGAACAATCTGGCATCCAAATCTGGCAACACTATTTTTGGTCAGAATTCATGTGATAATGGTACCCTCAAATATCCTTTATAGACATAGGTCGAAATTTCCCACCCCCATAACTGGGTCAAATCTCATCCGAATTTCACGAGGCTTGGCTTTTTGTTCATGGTTTGACCTCTAGAACAATCTGGCATCCAAATCTGGCAACACTATTTTTGGTCAGAATTCATGAGATAATGGTACCCTCAAATATCCTATAGGTCGAATTTTCCCACCCCCATAACTGGGTCAAATCTCATCCGAATTTCACGGGGCTTAGCTTTTTGTTCATGGTTTGACCTCTAGAACAATCTGGCATCCAAATCTGGCAACACTATTTTTGGTCAGAATTCAAGTGATAATGGTACCCTCAAATATCCTACATAGACATAGGTCGAAATTTCCCACCCCCATAACTGGGTCAAATCTCATCCGAATTTCACGGGGCTTGGCTTTTTGTTCATGGTTTGACATCTAGAACAATCTGGCATCCAAATCTGGCAACACTATTTTTGGTCAGAATTCATGTGATAATGGTACCCTCAAATATCCTTTATAGACATAGGTCGAAATTTCCCACCCCCATAACTGGGTCAAATCTCATCCGAATTTCACGGGGCTTAGCTTTTTGTTCATGGTTTGACCTCTAGAACAATCGGGCATCCAAATCTGGCAACACTATTTTTGGTCAGAATTCAAGTGATAATGGTACCCTCAAATATCCTACATAGACATAGGTCGAAATTTCCCACCCCCATAACTGGGTCAAATCTCATCCGAATTTCTCGAGGCTTGGCTTTTTGTTCATGGTTTGACCTCTAGAACAATCTGACATCCAAATCTGGCAACACTATTTTAGGTCAGAATTCATGTGATAATGGTACCCTCAAATATCCTTTATAGACATAGGTCGAAATTTTCCACCCCCATAACTTGGTCAAATCTCATCCGATTTTCGCGAGGCTTGGCTTTTTGTTCATGGTTCGACCTCTAGAACAATCTGGCATCCAAATCTGGCAACACTATTTTTGGTCAGAATTCATGTGATAATGGTACCCTCAAATATCCTATATAGACATAGGTCGAAATTTCCCAACCACATTTAATCAAGATTGAGTAAGATAGAAACAAATAGACGGACATGGATTGGTCGACTCGTCTGTTTACTCCTGTGTTCAGTAAATATGGTGACAAATGCAAATGACCTTTGCATGTGTTGAAGATATAAACCCTTCGTGTTGTTAAGGAATATCTACAAGATTCTTATTGTAGTTGCCTTGCTTACTTACCCATTCACATATCCGGCAAACTTTCACACACAGCATCCGTTCATTGATTGCGGGTCATTTGACAATTTCGGCCAGAAGTATTTCGAGCAGATACTTCATCCTTTTTCCGCTTGTCTACATTTCCACGGCCCGTTGGCCAACAACGGTTTCGGCATTTGGCCATTCAAAAAGGCATTTTAACCCCAGAGAAGCTTTTCTCCAGGTATTTCACCACAGCGTTTGCGCAGAGCGAAAAGCTTTTGTGGGGCTGCGGCAAGTTTTGAATTGGCTGAAAAAAGTTGAAGTGAATTTTTTTGGGCCGTTTTTTTTGTGGTGGCCAACGGCGGCTGTTGGCGGTTTCATTATCGTCGCGGCGCTGCTGGTAAACGGTTCATTGGCACGGCAAAATCCAGAAAATCGACAGGTGCGAAATTGAACGTAACGAATAAAATTTCAAAAATTGAAATGCAGTTAAAAATTTCGTAAATCATTTAAGTAAAACCCAAAATACAACAAAACGTGCATTTATTGTGGTTTGAGTGTGTGTGTGTTTGTGTGTGTGTGTGCTGTGTGTTTGTGGCTATTACGAAAATCGAATCGAACATTTTGGAAAAACATAACTTAAGTAAACATTGAACAGCGGCGAGAAGTCCATTTGGGTGAGTTTTGAAAAACGGCAAAGCACTATAAATAATGTCTTATGCCTTGGAATTTGTGATTTGTGCGCGGTTTATTACAAAATCAGCCCCGCCCCTCAGCAAAAATACCGCCTCCAATTACACATATCGTTTTGCTCTATTAATATATTCAAAATCTTACTACTGCAGTTTGGCACGTTTATCAATGAAATGGGTTTTACCCAATCGAATATAAAATCTCAATTCTAACTATGCTCCCTACCTGTCCATTTGTTGATTTAGTCCAGAGTTTTGCGTCTTGGGAAAAGGTAATTAAACGAAATGGTCTTGAAAGACGTCATCTCCAGATTGTCGCACTCCGAACAGGTTACACGTCATCATGATTGACCAGTTAAGCATTTGGCTTTTTATATTAAAGATATTATCTGTAAATTAAGATACGTGTCTGTCGCGGGCCCCCAGTTCTAGGAACATTTGCTTACGGATTCGCACGAAACCAAATGTAATAACTGCAAGCAATTAATGCAAAAAACAGGTCCCCAGATTTTCAAAAGAATCGAGACATGAAATGTGGAATGCATTTAAAGCTCTTCTGTATTAAATATAAAGAAAATATATTAAATTGCGAAATGTCCGATAGAAAATTAATTTGTAGAACAAGTATTCTCTCAGATATTATGCACATGTAAACTTCTAATAGTAATAATAATAAATATAAGGAAAATCTAATCAATAAGAAATGTCCGATAGAAAATTAATTTATAGAACAGGTATTCTCTCAGATATTATGCACGTGTAAACTTCTAATAGAAATAATAAATATAAAGAAAATCTAACAAATGCGAAATGTCTGATAGAAAATTGATTTGTAGAACAGGTATTTTCTCAGAGAAATAATAAATATGGTACATAGTTTAAGCTAAGCTGGAGGATAGCCCAATAAACACACTTATGTAAAATAAAATGCAGTCGCAATTGTCATGCTAATATTGCAAGTTATCTGCAACCTTCATATCCAGTTCTACAATTTGTCTCCCCTCCCTCCACACACACACCACACACAATCCCCGTCTGCAGCAACAGTAAGTTGTGCAGTTGGCGATGGCATCCACAAATCGCTGGCGCATTAATTAATTAATAGTCAGCTATACTCGAATAAAGGCGAGTCTCTATGCGAGTATACTCAAATACATGTGCGAGTAGATGGCTCGACTCAATGTTGTTGTTGTTGTCGATTAGCTATTCCAACAATCGGTCGAGCAAAAACAATATACAAGTTGACTTCGAGTCCGTCTGTCCCTCTCCGCCTTATTATCGTTGTTGCTTTTCTAACAAATTGTGAAATTGTATACTGAATACATCGATCCAGATCCGGACAACCTTGATGGCAACGCGGTCGTAGCAACTGCCATTGCATGCGGAACTCACGTTCCAGTTGCCCCAAGTTGCCGCTTGTGATGTAACCACAGTCGGTTAGTAAATATCAGACAGAAAAACAAAAAAAAGAGACAGTGACTGGAAAGTTATGCGCAACTGGAAAAGCGACGCAACGATCGAGCTGAGCCGAGAGCATTGCTGGTTTCCGCATCAGAGCGCGCGCACTCGCTCTCATGGGGCAACAAAAAGTATCTTGTATCTGTGAGATACATGTAGCGCAATCGCGTCTGCGCTGATGATTCATACATAATTCGGGGAATCCGAAACCGAACCCAATCAAGTGCTGCAAGCTAAAGCGCCATCAAAGCGACTGGTTTTTTCTTTATTCATATTTTAGCCGCATTAGTATTCCTAGTCAAGAGCATGTCTTTCCGTCTGAAAGCAACTTTTTGCTTTGGGTATGCCGAAATTACCATGGGCTTGGAATGATATTAAAAAAGTGTGCTATTAGTGTTAATAATAGTAGTTAAAATGAAAAGGGAGTCTGGCAAAAGGGAGAAGGGTTTCGATTTTGCCTAGGACTCTCTTATTAAGCGAGATTTTCCCAAACTCCCTGTTGAAGGCGAGCGCTACTTTGGCAGATAAAGTCCCAATCTGAGCTGAGCAGAAAAAGCCTTTTCCCAGTAGAGGCTTAGTATAGTTTACTTTGGCTGATGAAACCCTAATCTGAGCTGAGCAGAAGAATTCTTTGCCCAGAGAAGGCTTAGTATAAATATACAAATTTATATTATCAGTAAAGTTTTTGTTCTCATTAATTTCCCTTGTATTCTCCTTTTTCCACAAAACTTAAGTTGTTTACTTTTTGTCATAATATTATCATTTTTACACCAAGAAGGGCATCGACTAGTCGGTTAATCTCAACCTTTTCGTTTATGCCGTCAGCTGGCCAACATTTGAGTTGATTTTCATTTGTAATTTGCTCATCTTTTTTTCGGTTATCGATACGCTCTTCGGGCCTCAGTCTGCGTCTCCGTCTCCGTCTCAGTCGCAGTCTCCGTCGCAGTCGCTGCTCTGCTTTGCGAGTGTCTTGAATTTTAATGCTTTACGCAGCAAGTCTTTGTCTTGAGGGCGTCGGCAGCGACCTTTTGCTTGGCTCTTTTATGTTGCCTGCATGCATGTGTGTGTGTGAGAGTGTGTGAGAGTGTATTGGCCATAAACAATGGCCTTTGCTTTGCTTCGTCTTTAAAGCCAAAGGAGACAAAAACCAATTACAACAACAACAACAACAACAACAACAACAACAAGTGGTTGCCCAACTAGCAGCTCAATTGCTACTACTTTTTACTCGGCCTCTTCGTCGTCTCACGTCTCGCGTCTCACGTCTTTCGCTTCCCCCTACTTGGAGCTCCGGCTTTGTTAGCGACTCTTCGAGTGCGTCGTGACCTTGGAGTGGCACATGTGCCAGAATTGCAGAAATGCGTTCGAGGGGAAGTTGACGTGTTGTTTGCGGTTCGTGTTTCTTATCGCCTCTGCATGCCCTTACAGAGAGTTTTATGGCTTTATAATCAAACATGATTTGTCGTAATATGTATTCAAATTTCAGCTTTCAAACTGTTACATCTCTTTTTCTTAAAGCTAAGTGCACAGAAATGAAAGATTTTATACATCTAGCTAGCGCTCTTTTGTAGTAATTAACTATAGTATTATTTATAATATGAATGTATTATAGTTAATCTATATAATTATTATTATTTTTGTCAGTTTCTATTTTTATTTACGATCTATCTCTTCGGAAATAAGTAAATTATGTGGAATCTTAAAAAAAAATGTATATATAAAAAATGAATAAATTGAGGGTATTTCCTCTGCGACTTCCTTCTCGTTTAAGTTGGGAGTTTGTTAAAAGTCGCCAAACGAGTTTTATTGCCTCTGACGTAGCGCCCAAATTTTTGTTTTGTTTTTTTTTTGAGGTGCGTTTTGTCGTGTGACGTCACAAACTCAATCAATCCAATCCCTTTGCTGCATATATACGATAAGCAGCGACCGCAGCTAGCTAAAAATCCACAGATGTGGTATTCAACATCTTTATTCATTTGAGCTGCTGCTGCACAAGCAATCAAAATTGATTTGCGGCTATTTTTGGTTACGATCTTGCCTTTGTTTTACGTAATTGCCAGCAATTTTCCAGGCATGCACTTGGCAAGCGGAGGAAAATGCATTTGTTGCCCACGCCGCGTATACTTGATGTTGTTTAAACTATGTTTTTAGTTACAGCACCATAAACACCAGCAAATAAATATTCGAATTATATATGTACAAATATACATATATGTATGCACGAATTTTCTGCACCATTTGCAATATACGAACAACAACAAATTTGCCGATGCTAGAAAATATTTTGTTTTATTTTCTTTTTGTGTACAGAGATTTTGGCATTTTGGCTGTTTGCTTAAATGACTGAAAATCAACATTGATGGAATGGCAAGCAAAATGAAGTCAATAACTGTTCAGATTCATGACCTTAGATGATGTGTCGGCTTTTAGGCAAAGACACAAATACATATACATATGCATATAAATATGGAATTTTTGTGTTTAAATTAGCGTCAGTTTATAAATTTCATAATTTGCCATTTGCCGTGGGTCATAGACAAGTTAGTTTCAAATACAACATTTTCTGGGAAATGGACCATAATAGAGGTGTCAATAGGATATATGATATATGAGAATTTGTGGGCTTATGGTTTAAAAAGCTGGTTATTTATATTGCTGCTCAATGGTGAGCAAGGGAAATACCTTAAAATAAGACAAATCTTTACTTGTTTGGGGAAAGATTTATTCATTTTCCTACATCAACTATCTATTTTTATATACGATTTTCGAAAAATGAACTTAATTTTCAAAGTATTATCCGCAGTTGCTAGGTGCTTGCCAAGAGATATCACTACACATCAGTCTAAACAAATTGTAGCACCTGAAACACCTGCAGCGTATTATAAAGATCTCAACACCCACCCTCAGCCACTTATAAATCTTCAACAATATTTCAATATTGCGCTTGTAACGTCATTAATTAGTAGTCAAAAACAAGAAGGAGAACACACGCCGATAATATAAAGTAAACAAAAAGAGAGCCCCAAATGTGAGCAAACAATGCGATTGCGAGTGCGGCAACAAGATGAAAACAAAAGTGTGCAGCAGGCGGCGAGTGGGAATTCAATGGCCGCTGGCCGATCGTGGCGTCGACGGCGCCGTCATCACGTATACGATATCGAGAATACGTCAAGTAGACGAGAGGCAGACGCTGACGCCGACGCCACCCGCCGGCTAGCCGAAGCCATTAGCCGAAGCCGAGCGCACACATCGTGTCAACAGTTCAAGCCGAGCGAGAGTGCGAGTCAGTGTTGCCAACTTACGCTTCACAAAAAGTAGCTAGCCCCAAAGTAAAAAAATAAAAGCTAAAAAAGCCGAATTGTCCATACTTGTCGTTGAGTTGCCAAAACTGGCTACATTTCCTGTGCAAGCAAATTTAGCTTTCAAAAATAGCTGCATTGGCAACACTGGCGCGCTTGGGAGTGCGAGTGCGAGCGTGAGTGCGAGTCGATCTGTTAAGCGCTGACAAAACTCAACGCTCAGTTTGAGAGTGAACTCCGTCGGCGAGGGTTGTGATTTACAGTTGAACTACAATTTTTTATTAGAGACCGTTTAAGTCGCCGCCTATTGTGGAAGTCGCTCGCGACTGTACGAGTGCTTAGATTTGATAATTAAACGCGACGCGACAGCCGGACAGACAACTTGTACAAAACAACAGGCTGCTCATATCTACACACACACACACACACACACATCAATTAACAAAGTTATATGTATAAATGCAGTGCAATAAAACAGCAGTAGCTTGAGCCTCTTATAAACCGCTTCGATCTATCTATTTATTCGCTTTGTGTTCGTTATTCACATTTCACATCGAAAAAAAAAAAAACAAAACAAGATAATTTGGCGCGTTGTTTTTGGCCTTTTGGCGTGAGTCAGGCCAGGCGATAAGCAAAAGTGGTTTCTGTTTAAATTCTTGCCATAAATGTATAATTATATAATATATGTGGCTGGAGAAAAGTGCATTCATATGGAAAATCAAAATTCAATCACAACGCAAAACAAATAATAACAACAAATATTATAACATTGTCTCGCCGCCGCACGTTTTAATCAAGTTTTAAACAAATACCTAAAACAGAAAACAACAACAACAACAAAACAGCTATTAAGGTTAGCAGCAATAAATTCAATAAACAAATCTAACGCGCAGTTTATGCCACACGCTCTACAACAAACCTAAGCTATAGCTTTATTACACACACACACACACACACACACACATACGTATATGTGTGCATTGAGCAGCCTCCACATTTCAACTTTAGTTGCAATTGCTAATCTCAAGATTGCAAACAGCAAAACTGATAAATCAACTAAATAGCTTTCATTGCAATGCAGTTCTAGGAACAGTTTTATTCAAATTCAATCAAAAGCTGTCTTTCGAACCAATACTTAAAATTTATTGCGACAACTTTTCAAATTTCAGCATTGAAGAGAATGCATTTCCATACTGTTCCGTTGCATTTTATAGTATATATGTATTTCTGATAAGGTTACTCGATAACTGACAACTCGCTGATAACCTTGCTTGTCGGCTTCAATTTATTAGAGAATATTAACTATCAGCATTCGTTATCAATAGCTTGAGCAACAGTTTGTATTCATTTGATAAGATGTTGACTGTGTGAATTCCACCTCAATTTTGATTCTTAATTAAATTCAAGTGTTTTAGATTTCAGAGGGAGAATATATTAGTTGTCAGCGAAGATCATTTTAAGCTCCAGGCTCAGAGTTATTTGAATCTTCCGTCTTTACGGTGCTTTGATCTTCACTTGGCTCAGCCGATTTTAATATAAAGAATTTGTAGCACTAACCGATGCTATAAAGTTTCCACAAAGAGAATCGACCCACACATGCTATAAAGTTTATTCAAAGAGAATCGACTATTTTATAACATAGCATGAGTATAATTTATTCATATCCCGCACTCATAAACTGAACTGCCAATTATTGTATTTATCACAGTTTTTATTGTAAATGTAATGAGTTTGGGTGGGGTTTTGTTTAGATTGGTTTTTTCTCTATTGGCAATTGGCAACGTATTTGTTATTATGGTATTACTATTATAATAGGTAGCAGAAACTTTGAACAATTTTTTGTATGTTGTTACGTAGACCCATATATTGGTTTTATAGATTCTCTGAGTGATTAGTGCAGCCCTTAGGGGTGCCCAAGATTTGTGGATTGCTGCTCTTAACTCAATAAAAAATAATATTTACATATTGCAGCCTCTCTCCCTCAACTCACAACAAATCAAACATAATTTCTAAAAAAAATATACCATAAGAGATTTTTCTAAACGGAGCGAAAAACGCGTGTGTCAAAGTTCAGGCCAATCCGGATTGCAATCTTAAGATAATATATATAAACATGGCACATGCGACTGGCAACGGTAAGTTGAGGAACCTTATAGCTGGCTATATCCAATTCAAAATTTGGCTATATCCGCAATTGATCGATACGAAGCGATTCGACAAACATTTCCAAGGTTGGCCCATGGGCAATACGCAAATATTTAGATAAGCAGTTTGTAAATATTTTTACAAGTGAAAAAAGTTTATAAAAATTGTGCGCTGGCATCTGGAACATTTCGTTTATTTCATTTGCAATCAAAGCGATTCACGTAATATACACGCACTGGACGGGGTTTTTTTTTTTTTTTTTGGTTTGGGGCCTTCTGGGTCTCGCAATTGAAAAGAACTTGGGAGCAAATTCAATAAGGTCTTTAAGGCTTTGGCCATGGCTAATGCTCGTGTATTTATAGACGGCAATAGTTCCATGTTGGCGCTGCCAATGGACAGTCATGGCCAAAAGCTACTCGAATATCGATTTATCTGCCTGCCCCCCGATACCCTACCCCTACCCCTACCCCTACCCCTGCCCCTACCCCTGCCCCTATACCAGATCCACCCGTTCGGGAACTTTGCATACGATTCGAAACCGTTTTCAGCAATTGACGAAAGCAAACAAACAAACAAACAAACACACATGAATCTCGCACCTTTTGCACGCAATCTTGCGTACATATGCATATAAAGATGTATGTGTATACAATCAGATCGAGGCGTATACTCATAAATGTATTTGCAGATTTCAATTTAACTAAAATAATAGACAAAGTTTATCTTTTGGTAATTAAACTATGAGCAAAAGAACAGCAGCTATAAGGAAAATAAACATTGTTTTTTTTAGATAAAAGCAGTTAGAACCAGAAAGAGAACAACTTTTTGGGTATATGCGACTGTGCATTGCCCTACATCAGCTCAGCTCTGGGGCTTAAATTTAACTAAAATAATAGACAAAGTTTATCTGTTGATAATAAAAGTGTAAGCAAAAGAACAGCAGCTATAAGAAATATAAAAATTATTTTTTTTTAGATAAAAGCAGTTAGATCCAGAGAGAGAAAAACTTTTGGGTATATGCGACTGTGCATTGCCCTTCGTCAGCTCAGCTCTGAGGTGACCCAGCTTTGAACTTAAGTTTGAGATACTTTTAAAACGGTTCTTAAATTGTATCTGTAACCAAGAGCTTATCAATCGATCGACTGGCCGGACGTGTCTCAAGTCACGCATGCCGAAATGAGCTCGAAGCATTGTCAGAGACAGAGAGAGAGAGAGTGAGAGAGAGAGAGAGAGAGTGAGAGAGAGCGAAAGAGAGCTAGCAAAGTTGAATTGATTGAATTGTGAAAAGTTTTATCGCAAAATAATCAAATGCTGCGGCTTGTGCGGCATCGCGTGAGAATTTTCTTTTTTTTTTGGCGATTAGAATGAAATTTTTCTAGCGATACAAATTTGTTTGGCTGTCTGGTTTCTGGCACATTGGAAAATGCTTTTGGTTTCTGGTTTTTCTTTTTGGGGCGTTTGAGAACTTGAACACATTTTCGTTTGATTGCCCGGCAAAGAAATGAAAATCGATTTCGTGTTAATTGTATTTGATGTAGATTTTAGACGTTGGCACTTGGCACTTTTTGGCCTTTGTAATTCGACGTTGGGGCCATGTTGGAAATTGCACTCTACATACATGCTGGTAATTGAATTAATTGCTATTTAATTAGTTTTGCGCACGGGAAAACTGCTCAAATATGTTCAACAAAAAAAAATTCCACAAAACCATTGACGAAGTGACGATAATATCGGCAACAGGT
Source organism: Drosophila lacicola (assembly GCA_035045355.1). Lineage (NCBI taxonomy): Eukaryota > Metazoa > Arthropoda > Insecta > Diptera > Drosophilidae > Drosophila > Drosophila lacicola. Next base: position 121,220 of record JAWNPB010000192.1, read on the forward strand.
AGAGTTATTTTTGCTAAACTGACTCATAAATATGGGCACGTTCCAATTGGGCTATTCCAAAATCTGTAGCATTTACCCAACTGGCTCATGTCCACCTCTCACCCAGCCTTATCTGAATAGGCGAACTGATAGGAACAGAAAAACGAACTTGTGTACATTCTTTGACAATAACTTGGACTTTCCCACAGCATAATCAAAAGCTGTCCAGGCATATCAGCCTGTAGCTGACTGCAAATGCCGCTTTTTTTCTTTTTACAATCATAATCATATTATTTATTTTTTAATAGCTTTTCGTTAGGTTTGAGCTGCTCGTGTCAATTAAAATGTCTAAACATGAAATCAAAATTAAATTGAAATCAACAAACAAAATATTTACGTTTTCAGAACCTGAAAAATATGTTGACAAATTAGTTTATTGATTAACAGAATTTCGTTTTTTATTTACGTATTGTTTATCTTTTGCCAATCCCTTGAAATAATATCAATAGTAAGTCGAATGCAGTCAAAATTGAAAAGTTTTGATAAATTGAAAACAATTTGAACTTCGAATGGTTTTGCTGTAAGCGACAGGCTGAAGGCCAATGGAAACTATCAACTAGCTGTGTCATCGATATCGTCAGCCAAACAATATCATAAATTCGGAATCTATTGATTTTCACACACACACACACACAATACCAAACAAACACACGCACACACACACACAACATGCTAGACAGCACTTAAAAAGAGTCCAGCTAAATGATTTTGTGACAGGCTGTTGCCAAGTATTGCCGCACAGATTTTTGGGTGCTTGATTTTTATTTTGAATTTATATATCCCAAACGAAAAGTGGTCTTAAATTTACACACACACACACACGCGTACTTATGCACATGCTGGCACGCACACACATGTCGGCTTATGGCAAACTTTCGTTTAAGTACTTGAGGTGCGAATGGGAATGGCAATGTCCTCCATGTCCTCCATGTTCTACTCCACAAGTTCGTGCCCGTCCTCGTCATCGTGTCTCTGTGTTTGATGTAGAGCTTATAAAGCGCAACCGGTGTGCCTGTGTGTGTGTGTGTGTGTGTGTGTGTGCCTGGGTGTGATTAGGCCATCATTTGGTGGCTTGGAGTGGAGTGGCGTGGCGTGGCGTGGCGTGGAGTGAAGTGGAGTGGAGCGTGTGGATTTGGTAATTTTCGGGGCGCTGCTCTGGCCTAGGTCCATCGCAGTATTGCCAGCATGGCATGGCTTGGGTCCAATGCTTTCATTTTCTCTATTTAGCTGTGTTTATTTTCGCTTCAGAACGCGATTTTCCAATCGATTGAACACATGACAAGCTACAGCCGCAGCTACTCTAGTCTGCGTACATATATGTACACACACATACATATACCTTTATATATATGTATGCATGTGGTAATAGCCTACTGCCCCACAAAGGGCGCCACATATGGAAACGGCTGGAGCCAGGGAGCCAAATAGACCAAATGCCATTTTGGGGCTTGTAATTCAAAACTCTGCGGTAAATGGCAGCCACATTATATATTTCTCCACTTTTGCCATGACAAATGCGTCTGGCGTTGATTTCATTCTATTTTTGATCATATTTAATTACCATTTAATTCAGCTTTTCTATTTTGTTGTTGTTGTAGTTGTTTTTTCTTTCTTTTCGGTGCGACATCCTTTTTGTTGCTGCCTTCACTTTTGCATTTATTTACGCATCAATTTGTAGCGCTGATTTATGTCGCCGGCCCCCAACGATAGGAAAAACCAAAGGCAAAGCAAGTGAGAAGACCCTAGTCAAGATTGCTCGAACAGGGTATACCCTGGAATCTTTAAAAAAGTCCTGCATGCGTACACTTGCTTAATATATCAAATTTAAATTAAAAAACTCAAATCAATTTACTCGGCTGGGATATGCCCATTTACGAGCACCTTGTAGTTACAGGGTATGAGAAACCGAAAAAAAACTTTGTCTAAATGCGAATTAAATTTGGCAAAGACAAAACAAATGAGAAGGCTCTAGTCAAGACTGCTCGAACTGGATATACCCTATAGTTTTCTTAATGTCCTGCATGCGCGCAAATGCATAATTTATCAATTTTTATGCATAATAATTTATCATAAATTCAAATTAATATTGGTAAAAATATAAAATAAATTAAAAATATATTCAATTTGCCCCTTTACGAGCAGCTTTTAGTTACAGGGTATGCAAAACCAAAAAAAAAAGGAAATTATATATAGCCGAAAATAATTTAGAACTCTTCAATATGGCCCTTTACGAGCACCTTGTAGTTACAGGGTATGAAAAACCGAAAAAAGCTTTGCGTAAATGCGAATTAAATTTGCCAAAGACTCTAGTCAAGACTGCTCGAACAGGGTATACCCTATAATTTTATAAATGTCCTGCACGCGTGCACGTACACATTTAAATGTAATTAAATTTGATGAATAATAAAGTTAAAATTCAAACTAATTTAAAAATTCAAATTATTCCATATGCCCCTTTACGAGCAGCTTGCAGTTACGGGGTATGCAAAACCGAAAAAAGCTTTGCCTAAATGCGAATTAAATTTTGCTTCACTCACCAAGTGCCACGCGGGCTGTCTTAAAGTATTAGCAGCTCAGTCAATGCTCCGGGAATAGGCAGCAGGATGCGGGGAAAGGGGGCTGGCAGTAGGAGCCGCTGTCTCTGTCTGCCTGGATGAGCCCAGCAAATGCGCCCTCCGTGTTGGGCGTTTAATTAAATAAAAAATGTACACTGACTAGCAGACAAAGTAAAGCGCAAATTTTTAATTGGAATTTAAAATGTTGAGCTGTTATTCAATGTGGCATTAAGAGAGAGTCTATGCCAGTCGACGCTGCGGTGACATTCTCAGAAAGTTATAGATTATATAAATATATTATTGTTACGCTGTCGCGTATCGATTCAACAACAGTCGTAGTTACCTGTGCTATCCTACCTGGGCGTAACTCACGCATGAAATCTAAATCCTGCTCAAGCTGCGCTCCTACGTCAATGCTGATTATATATACTATATATCGTTAGGTCAGGTAGCTGATTACGAGCGCAAAATAAAACGCAAAAACTCTTTGCCTCCATCCTGCTGCTCAGTGTTATTGACAGCGACCGAACAAAGGACAAAGTACGACCCGACGAATCACTGACTAAGAACTTCCTGATGTCACTCGACCCACCCAATCGACCCCCCTCAGTCGACCCCCCCAGTCGACCCACATTCACTTATAACACGGAGCTGGACTGCCCGAAATGCAGACCCGTAAAACGTGTTGTGTACGTAAACACGCCGGACACAATCAACGGGGTCTGCGTCTGCTAGGTGTGAATTGCAAGCGTTGAAAACAAATCTCGTGTACAAATTGTTGTTGCAATCTTTCCAAATGTAAACAAAATTAACATATGCAAATTTCTCACCTGCCCACGTGTGTCTGTCTGTCTGTCTATCTGTGTGTGTGACTCAGTTCGAGGCATGCGTGTGCTTGGCATATGGACAAGTAGCCTGCCTGTCCCGACAATGGCTTCTCCTCCGGAGCCTCAGCTACCCTCTCCTCCTTTACTGAAAAGTTGAATTATATGCAGAAAATGCAAATGTCGACGGGGGCATATGCTGCATTGGGCGTCCTGTTTTGCCATTGTAGCCACACCAAGTGCTATTTAATATGCATTATTATACAACAAAATAATAACCTTGATAACTATATAAGCAACCGGTTTCATAGTGTGTCTACAGACAGACAGATGCAATAAATATGAACGGGAAAACGTGTGCAGAAGCGGAAACTGGCGCTGTGCTGCATAAGCTTAGCATTTATTATATTACACGCCGCAAGGACTACGGCCAATAAACTAGTACTGCAGCTGACGGCAGTTGAGTTATGAGTTTGCAACATTATAAAATATACTTATTTCAGAAAATATTAATATTTGAAAAATCTACTCAAATGCTAGGAGATAACCCGCGTGCATTTCTCAACTGTCTTAAAATGTATTTATTTATTGTTGATAGATAAATATAAATATATTTACTCAAAAGTGCACACCTGGACGCCCGATTAATTAATTGTTATTTATAAGTAGGAGGAAGACAGACTTTTATACACACACACATATATGTACATATGACACATAACACGGCACATCGGCCACAATCTCCAGATCCAAACCCAATTGAACATTTATGGGAGAAACTGGATGGGAGGGTAAAAAAAAGGGCCATTTCCAACAGGAGTCAGCTTAAAACGGTTTTATTGGAAGAATACCAAATATCGAAAAAATTGTTTTTTTCTATGCCAAACAGTAAGGCTTGCCCAACAAAAATTAGTTCAGTTTAATATATAACCTTTTTTCAGTTTTATAATTATGTGAGCCAATACTTTTGTACCAGGAAAATGTGTCATTTTTTATGTAAATAATTTTAAAAAATTACTATTATGTTTTTGTTTCAAAACTTGTTTATACAGGAAAATTATTTCCGATAAATGTTTGTTACTAGAAACGGAAGCAAAAGTAGAAAATGCTTGCAGTGCAAATACTTATGTGTGTGACTGTAAGCTCATACAAAAAGTAAATTAGGTCTGCGTTTGATTTAAATGAACATAGTTCTTCAAATATCAAATAGATTGATGCGCATCATATAATAAATACACTAATTTGATGGGTGAGCCCCAGGGGCGTATTTGCGAATTTGTTTACAGATAATTTTCAATATATGCTTGCAAAGCTCAATAGTCTAACACACCTACAATCGTGCGTAATTTAAATAAATTTCGAGATACTCTAAAAGTTGTTTGCAATGTAAATATTCAGCTGAGGGGAAAAAGCAGCGAAAACTTTTTATTGATTTCTAATAAGAAATAATTATTTGGGCTTTGGTTGGTTTTGCTTCACTTTGAAAAGCAATCAATCATAGAAAAGTCGAACTCACAAAACTTTTTCCCGAAATATATATTTATAGAAATATGTAAATATCATAAATATAGAAGGCATAGAAAACCGTTTAAGCTTTTGCCTATCTAAGCCTAAGTATTATTAAATAAATATATTCAAGAGAAAAGTAAGCAGATGTGAATGTAATCAATCCTGAAGCCCAATCAAGTGCTTGTCTTCGGATATACTATGCTAGTCATAGGCAGATACACTAAGTGGATACAGTTTATGATAATCCATCATTATTTTTGTAATTTGCAGGCAATCAACATCAAATGGCTGAGGACGAACTCTTTGGCGATTTGCGTATGTATAAACGTGGCTAAGAGCTAATTATAACCAACTACAGCTACGATTATGGCCTGAATAAGTATAAACATGCGGCTTTAACATAAGTGCGGGCTGCTGCTTATGAATAATTTGCCACAATAACTCAATCGGCAGAAGGCTTCATTAGCCTTTCAATTGGTTGTTGCCAGTTTTGCGTCTGGAATTTTTAGTGGCCACATTAAATCCCAGCCAAAAGCCAATTGTAGTTGTACTTGTACATAATTGTAGCTCTAGTTGTTGTTGTTGTTGTTGTTGTTGTTGTTGTTGGTGGAAACAAGCAAGAAAGCAAAAGAATAATAATATGTGGCAAAAATGAGTCGTGCCCCGTTTTTGTTGCGCCACATTTGACGTCAGACGTTAACATCTGGCCGGGGCTGGAGGAGCATAACAATAGCTCTGATAGATGGCACACCGCACTTTAATGCCGTACATATGCATAATTCATAAATATATAGCTGACACGTATCTTATAGATACATGCCACAGACATGTACTCGGGCATTTTGCTAAATTGTTTCTGGCATTCCGGAAAATTGCTGCAACAATTTGCCATATTGATTTTTTCCTAATGACAACTCTTTTAACTTGCACCCTTTGCTCCGCTCCCCTTCGTATAGAGGAAATCCTTAATGCCGGCTGTGAACAGAACGCGCCGCCCATGCCGCAGACCTTCCCACAGTCCGCCTCGCTGCCCGTGATGCCGTCCCACATAGCGCTGTCCGTGCCGGCGGCGGCGCCGGCTGCTCAACGTCGACCCTATATTCGCATTGTCGAGGAGCCGACCAACAAAATTATACGCTTTCGCTATAAGTGCGAGGGGCGGACGGCTGGATCGATTGCCGGCATGAACTCAACGCCGGAGGCGAAAACCTTTCCCACCATCGAGATTGTCGACTACAGCGGACCCGTTGTTGTCGTCGTCTCGTGCGTCACCCGGGACAAGCCCTATCGCCAGCACCCGCACTGGCTGGTCAGCAAGGAGGAGGTGGACAACTGCAAGAGCGGCGTCTACAGCAAGCGACTGCCGCCAGAGGAGCGTCGCCTGGAGCTGCAAAAAGTGGGCATCCAGTGCGTCAAGAAGACGGATGTGCGCGAGTCGCTGCTGGCACGCGAGCAGAAGAACATTGATCCGTATCATGGTGAGTGCAGCACAATCAAAGGGGAAGCTCATTTGACGATTCCCTTCCGCAGCCAAATTCGATCACAAAGACAACATAAGCAGCATCAATCTGTACGAGCTGCGTCTGTGCTATCAGGCCTTCATTAAGGTGGGCAACAACAATGTGCCACTCGATCCGGTCGTCTCCTCTCCGATCTATGGCAAGAGCAATGAGCTGACCATCAATCGGTTGTGCAGCTGCTCCTCCAAGTTGAGTGGCGGCGATCAGATCATAATGCTGTGCGAGAAGATCTCCAAGGATGACATAAGGATACGCTTCTTCGAGACCAACGAGGCGGGCATCGAAATCTGGGAAGCCTATGCCGATTTCCAGCCAACGGACATCTACAAGCAGACGGCCATAGTCTTCAAGACGCCGCGTTATCGCAATCCCGAGATCCAACACAGCGTGCAGGTGGGTTTGCTCAGGTGCACAGATCCTTTGACTTGGTATTTATTTTGTTCGCTTTCCAGGTGGAGCTACAACTGGAGCGTCCCTCGGATCGGGCGACGAGCGCCGCGCTGCCCTTCGAGTACTATCCCAATCCAGGTATGCTAACCTTTGCGCGTCTACAGCGCAAGCTGAAGCGCAAACAGGAGCTGGATGTGTTCCAGCAGATACTTTCTCTAGATAGCGAGACAACGGCCACGAAATATTCGTGCCCGCCGGTGGATCTCAACGAGGACGAGAACACGGTCTCGTCGGACGAACAGCAGAGCTCGGGCACGCTCAACGATTTCGAGATTGCGGTCAAGAAGATGCAGCTGCGGCAACGCGTCGAATCGAATGAGGCGAATGAGGCGGATGCCACAGTTACGGAATATACCGATGGCCTGGACAATGACAATGACCAGGAGCCGGACATGGAGATTGAGCTGGAGGTGCCACAGCTGCTGCCCCAGCTGGCCGACGACTGCACCCAGACATCCACGCCCATGGAGGAAATCTTGCAGCAGCCGCAGCTGCAGTCGCGCCCATTGAGCAACGTGGACAAGATTAACGAGTGGATGCGCAGCAGCGAGTTCGAGCGCACCGATAGCCTAACCGTCGAGAACGGGGACACGCCCACACTCTCCCACAGCACTGCCCAGACGGCGTTCACCAATGTGAGCAGCCTGACCGCCAACACGACCATAACGAACCAACTGATCGACGACGAGGACAAGCTCCTGCTCCTGCTGGGCGACGGTAGCGCCTCGCGCCGCGACACGCTGGAAAATGCTGCGCTCAAAGAGCTGCCCGTGGGCGAGGAGATGCCGCTGGAGCCGGAGCCGGTGAGTGCCAGCGCCCAGGCCTCGGTGGACATTGACGAGAACTTCGATGAGACGGCGACATATACGAGTCTGCAGATTGCGTACAACCATCCGGTCGAGATGCCCCAGGGCCAGATCTATCATGCCTCCAATCCGTTTAGCCAGCTGGACGAGGCTGAGCTCGTGGTGCTGACCAATCCGCCGGCGCCCAGGATAAGGGTGAATGCTGCACAAACGCCAGCCACGCCGCCGTCGCCGCCTTTGCCGCTGCCACCGCGCACCCCGTCGCCGGATCCGGAACAGCGGCTGCCCCCGCTGCCGCCCAAGCCGCGCAACTCGCAGGATCTGAGCGTCAGCGAACATAGCGTCTCCAATTCCGTGACGTTGAGTCGTTCGCGCAACGGCAGCGTCAGCTCCACTCGGACCACGCCCTCGCCCATTATTATTATGCGCACACCCGACCAGAGTCCCACCAAGCGGCTGCCCACGGCCACGCCCAGCAGCTCGACATCGGCATCGGCTTCGCCCAAGAAACGTCAGGGCTTCTTCTCGCGTCTGTTTTCGCGCCGTCGCAGCAGGACCGAGGACGAGGCCAAGCAGGAGCTCGGTTCACGGGCGACCACGCCCACTGGCAGCCGCGAGCCAAGCCTGGCCCAGTTTGCCTTGGGCGATCCGAATCGCAGCTCCATACGATCCCTGCAACCGCCCGGCTCGAGTCCTCAGCGCAGCGGCGGCCGCCCGGTGGGTCGCAGCTCGAGCAGCGTCTCGGGCAAGCGGCCCGCCCACTTGGATGCGGATGTCATCCACATACCGCTAAAGGGCGGCGACAGCGAGAACAGTTTACTGCGCCCGGAGAGCTACTCGAATGCCAGCACACTGACCTACGGACGTCCGCTGGATCGCAAGACGCTGAGCACGCTCCAGCTGGCGGATATACCCATCAGTGATGGGAATATGGAGCTGGTGGCCATTGCCGATCGCCAGAGCATTAGGAATCTGTGCGAGGGTGCCTACGGCGTCGTGCTCGATCCCAGCGTCGATCTGTCCGAGGCGGAGCATTTTGCGCTCTACACCAGCAAATCGCCGGAGCCGGAGCGCGAAATTGTGGGCGGCGAAGGGGGGGAGGCTGATTTTCTGAGTGCCGATGAGATTGCACGCCGTCTGGCCGAGGCCAACGGGCTGCAGTGAATCGGATTGTCGCACACAATTTAAACGTTAAATTACAACATTTGTCTAGTCGTCTTTTCTTTCAGTATTATATATATGACATATATGCGTGTACCTCTAGTCTATGCACACACAGAACTTAAGCACAGTTAATCTCATAACCAACTCCCAATTGTCTTTGTAGATGCTTTGGCCCAGAAATGCCGCCTCGATGCGCGCAAAGCCACCGAAAGTGTCAAGCGAAAGCTGTCCGGCATTATGCAGCAGAATCCGAATCACAAACAGTCGAAAATGTTATGTAAGTCAGCTATTGATATGCGGTGTTGGGTTTCGAATAATCTACGAACTTCCATTAACACATATTTAAAAAAACATAGCATATATATTTGGGCGTCTTTCATTCTCCAGCTGAAGAAAAGTTCCTATGCTCACACAGACACACACACACACACTCACACATTTGCAATCACACGAATTTGTCCCTCAACGTTATAGTTCTATATAAACATAAACATAAACATATTCATATGCTAGTCTCCTCGTTTAGTAGCAGACACAAAGCCCCCCTTGGTGGACCAATCGTTTTTGAAATTTGTAGAATGCAGTTGCCTATTCTGGTAATCTGTTAATTTGTTGTTGCCTCGTATTATAATATATATATATATATATATATATATATATACATATATATATGAAGAACACCTTAATACCTGTGTGTTATTGAATAAAATAAATAAAGTTTTGCTAAAATCTCCAAAGAGCTGTTAATGTTAATCATAGCTTTTCTAAAATGAGCGAAGACCATATATTGTCAATATTTTATTTATTTTTTAATTGTCCGTTAAATTAGTTGGAACTATCTAATATTAGGAATAACAAATAATTACCTGCAATTTAGACTCTTTCATCTTCTTTATATATAAAACTGTTTGTCCTGACCGACTGACTGACTAACTGATTGGTGACCAACGCACAGACCAAACCGTAAGAACCGCGGAAATGCTTGTTTGTTTGTACTTATGCAAACATATATACATACGCACATACATTCATACATGTGTACATACATACATATATAAATACATACATACACACATAAATACACGTGTACATACATACATATATATGTACATACATACATACATGCATGCATACAAAGGTAGATACATACATACAAACATACATGTGTGTGTACATTCATACGTACATTCATACATACAGACATACATACATACATACATACATTCATACGTACATTCATACATACAGACATACATACATACATACATACATACATACATACATACATGCATACATACATACATACCTACAAACATACTCACATACACATACATACATACCTACAAACATACTCACATACACATACATACATACCTACAAACATACTCACATACACATACATACATACCTACAAACATACTCACCCCTGACTTAATCACGAAGCCACCTGCCAGGCACTAACTAAAAATGCATCAAAAGCCGCAGAGCCTACTTGAATTCTTGAGAATCGAGGAGGAGAGCACTTGGTAGAAATTCGTTTTATTTAAATTTGCAGCACAGCGACAAATAAGCTTTGGTCTGCGATTGGTATTAGATATATTTATAACTGCATGCATACACTAACACACACGGCCACATACATACATACATACATAAACACATAATGACACACACACACATACATATATCATACTTATATATATACCCACTCGCATAACTTGGTCAAATCTCATCCTATTTTCACGAGGCTTGGCTTTTTGTTCATGGTTTGGCCTCTATATGAATTTAGCATCTAAATCTGGCAACATTATTTTTGGTCAAAATTGAAGTGAATATGGAACCCTCAAATATCCTATTATATATAGACATAGGTCGAAATTTCCCACCCCCATAACTCGGTCAAAGCCTAACCGATTTTCAAAAGGTTTGGCTCTTGGTTAATGGTTTTGCCTCTAGATCAATTTGGCATCTAAATCTAGCCACATTAGTCTTGGTCAAAACTCGGTCATAACTCGGTCAAATCTCATCCGATTTTCACGAGGTTTGCTTCTTTGTTTATTTATTTTATACGTACTAAGGGCATGGGGTATACCCGCTAGCAGGGTAATTCTCTGACACGAAAAAAAACTTGGTTAGTTTTCAACATGCTACGAATCGAGTCCTCACAAAATTTGACAATATATCTATATACCTTCAGCCATTTAGAATTGCTTAAAGACTTCGGATAACCGAAGATGTGATATTATATTGTCTCCCGTTCAGTTTAGCTAGCCAAAGAATCGCAACAGCCGCGTATGAGCCAAGTCTTTGGTCACGTAAGTTGTCAAATCAATGAAAATATCATTGTTGTTGTTCTTTTTGTTGTGTGACCTTTTAAGTTTTTCCACAAGTTGCTTAGTTGTCCTTATATTTTCGCATTGATGTTGTTGTTATGGCTGTTCACATTTAAATGCTTAGTTTCTATAGCGCTCATTAACTCGAAAGTTTTGTCTTGTTTTTGACAGTTTTGCTAATGAACTTTTCCGATACTTTGCAGCAACCCAGCCAATGGGCGTGGCACAAGGACAGTCGCTGCTGATGACGCCCATAAGCAGCTACAATGGGCATCATAGTCCTAGTCCCACCGGCAGCTGCTATGTGCCGCAAGAGATCAAGGCCGAGCAGCTGCTCTATGAAATGGACAGCGCACGGAATTGCCCCTCGGCGGCAAGTTCGTACAACACTTACAACTTTCCTGCCTCGCCCACATCCAGCTGCAGCACAGCGGACAGCATTGCGCCGGCGGTGACGGCGCTGCAGCAACAATTCCACAAGCTGCCCAGTCCGGGCCAGCTACTCAATCAGCAGACGCAGCAGGAGAACTTGAACATCACGATAAGCGTCAACAACGGATCCAGCAATTGGAACACAACAACCATGTTCAATGGAGGCAGCATAACGCCCACCAGCTTCAACAACAACAACAACAATGGTTACAACAACAACCAAGATGTTTTTAGTGCGACGAGTCCAGCATATGAAACGAATTGCCTGCCCTTTCAGCAGGATGTCAAAGTTCAGGCTTCGCCTCAGCTCCTGGTGCATCCTCCGCCGCCTGCGCCACAACCTCAGCTGGAGGAGAATCAGTCCTTTAGCGATTTGATACTGAGCAGCACATTAATGGATTATACAGCCATAGAGCACATCGATCCAAATGATATAATCAGGGACTTGCAGGCGACGCTCAGCAATCTGGAGATGGCGAGTCAGGCGAACAATCCAAATAGAAATGACAATACATATGTATAGTATATATATATATGTGTATATTCGTAGAGCCAGTTGTACATAGATATTTTTGGCTATTTAGATATAGTTGCCACGTGCATAGCTTATTACTCGAATCTCATTTCATATGCTCCGAATAATTGTTGCTGTGTAAATATATGAAGACCATAAATTTAAGATTTTCCAATAAATTCCATACTTTGGGGAATGTTTATATGTATATAACTACTAGGAATACTCAATAGGTAAATATGTGTGTGTGTTTAACGACAGAAATAGGGCTGGCCGAGATTCGTATGGTTCTCGCTGCGCATGCCGGCAAAGAAACGTTTGATGTCGTCCTCAGTGACAACTGTTTTGTTGGCGGCAAACGATTGTAGAAACTCCTTTAGCTTATCGCCCATGCGATTGTATTCGGTGATCACGTCGATTTGCTTGGTACGATCAATGGAGGCCAGGGCGCGTATGCCCTGCTCATAGCTGGAGTTCTCCTGGACGCGCTTCATGCCGCGCTCCTCGTAATCCTTGACTGAGTCCTCGGCATCTAGCAGAAACTCCACAGACTGCTCCTTGTACATCTCCAAGCACTTGTCGCACTTGCACAGAGATTTGCGCCAGTCATTGGCCCAGAAGGCGGTGCCTGTTTGGAGAAATCACTTTAGTTCAGGTTTATATACATATGTATATATGTTGGATTCCTGATTAAGTCCTAGCCTAGTCGACGGGGCCACACAAATCCATAAACATTCGTATTTAAAACTAGAATATCGTAAGTAAGGTTTAAATTGAGCAGCTAACATGAACGTTGAGTACTTTTCGGAAGGGCTGGAATGCCTTATGTATTGCGGCCGCAAGTTGTCGCCGGAGCAGCGTATTCTCATCGAGAATTCGCTGATTGTGCTGCTCCAGGAGAATCGTTTCTCGGGCATGTATTTCTGGGGACGCATTACGGCCACCAAGAATGATTACTATATTGCCTTTGGCTACACGAACGATTGCTTAAAGGATCGCAAATACTTCTACAGCTTGGATCAGTATCAATGGCAGCTATTGCCCTTTGTGCAGAGCCCGAAAATCTTTCAGGCCACGATCCTAGCACCCGATCCCTTTGTCGGCGATCCCAGTCTACAGACCTATGTCAATCTGGTACGTTGTCTAGCAAACTTTAATCTTCGGCTTGAGTACTAAATTGGACGGTTTTAGGATCCGACATTTAATATTGTGGCCAATCAGGTGGTCAGCATCAGTCGCCCGGAGGTGATCAAGCTCAAGGAAGAGGAACGTCTGGCTGCCATCGTGTTTATCATAAGCGAGGAGAGCGCAATTTGTCCACGCGGCGCACTCTACAAGATGGTCGACGGTCGCGTTATACCGAATCAAATGTTCCGCGGCCTAAACGATCTGCAAATCGACAATCTATCCTACTACCAGCTGTATCGACTGCCGCGCAACGATTTGAAGACAAATCTGTCAAAGCGCAGCGATTACAACTATGCCATTGACTTTCTGGACACCATCGATGGCGTTATACCGCTCGGCCAGGCCTTTTCGTTGAACATGCAGCGCAACGAGCGCATCGCCATCATCAAGTCGTGCGTCTGGCTGGGCATGACCTTCTTCCACAAGCTCAACTCGCGCAAGCATGGCTTCCTCTATCTGGGCGACGGGCGCAAGAACTTTGATTTGCTCTTTATGTATTGATATACCAATATATATATTTTCAGTTGCTGGCATAAACCAACTATTGGAGTACTAACTAGAGTAGAGTCAATAATGCGCACTCACCTGTATGTCCCGTGGGGGTTTTTGGTCGACGACATTCCTCGTCGGCAGACAATTTGATGCGTTTCTCAGCCGGCTCCTCGGAGTGCGACTGTTGCTCGCTCGCGGTCGGCTGGTTGTCAGCTACATTGACCTCTGTCTTGGACTCCTTCTGCTCACTTTGCGGCTGCAGTGCCAGGCCCGTGTAGTCGCGCAGGAACTCGTGACGTTCCATGCAGCCGTCACAAATCATTTCACTGCACGCATCTAGCCATTTCTCAGAGACGTTCGGCGCCTGCATGTGCTGCAGATGGAACCAGTCCTCGCAGATGGCGCACTGCAGCATTAGCTCCTCCGTGGTGCGTTCGGGATCGGGATAGGGCCGCTTGCATTTGCAGTACAAGCCCTGGAAATTCTGATTGTAGATATTGTCCGCATTTGGCGGCTGGACTGCATCCAGCTGTGGATTCAGAGCGCAACGCTTCTCGCTGCCCAGACGCAGTGTTGGGCAATCGCAACGGAAGTTGCGTTTAGTGTAAAGCTCGATTAGCTCGTGATTCTCGTGACAGCGGTAGGAACAGGCAAGGCAGACGCCGGCGCTCTTTGTCAGATCTTCGCGCGCCTCCGGGCAGCAGGTGAGGCAAGAGTAGAGCGCCTGACGTTGTATGGCGCCTTTGGCATATGTACAGGCCTTTTCATCGGAGCCGCCGAGCACTGCTGCGTATTCCTCCTCCATTTCCTTCTCCTCTTCGAGTACATCGAGCATTGTAATGGTCGATTGCTCCAATGGATTCGCCTCATCCACGTCTGCAGCTTGCGCCGTGCTATTTGCGTCGCTCATCTTGATTGCAATCTTAGTTTATTCAGTGAAATTGATTTTGTAAAACTTCTTTTCTACGTACAATAAACGAGAACGCTTTTGTTTGGCGCACAAAAAAAAAACTGCGAGCTAGTTTTGCGGCGTTCGTAAAACCGAAGCTGAGAGTGCATCAGCTGAAGTTCATTTGAGCGGTTCTATCGGATTTTGTCGGCGCACAAAATGCACAAGTGTTGACTTTATATGAAAAATTAAAACTTTGATAATCAATTTGGCTATAGTTTGTTGCTAAGTATTCCACATTTCATTTAACAAAATTAACACAAAATTATATTTTTGTTTTGCACGAACTAGTGGTTCTTGACGATGAAATGAAGTTTTCCAACACCAACAGAGATGGGCAAAATTGATGCGCAAGCAATGCGATGAATTATCGATAGTTGTAGTGCTGGTAAACGAGTTTCATATATTTTCCAACACACGCGCATTCCATTTTCTTGTTTGCGGCTCATTTTTATAAACAATTGTAATTGTTCCTCTTTGTTGTTCATAATTAAACGTCAAAATGAATGCGCCGCCCACTTTTGAGTCGTTTTTGCTTTACGAAGGCGAGAAAAAGTAAGTTAACTCACTTAGAAACATTTTGCAGCCCGCACTTGACTTTGTTTTGCTTTGTGGCGGCACAGAATCATCAAGGAATTGGACACGAAGGTAACAAATGCCGCAATATTCACCATAAACAAGGAAGATCACACACTGGGCAACATGATCCGCAAGTAAGTTAGCCGGCTCGTGATAAATTTAGTAGTATTATTTATTTTGTTTGCCACAGTCAGCTGCTGAAGGATCCCAATGTGCTGTTCGCCGGCTACAAAGTGCCGCATCCGCTGGAGCACAAGTTCGTCATCCGGATACAGACCACGGCGGATTACTCGCCACAGGAGGCGTTCATGAACGCCATCACGGATCTGCTCGCCGAATTGTCGCTCTTCGAGGAGCGATTTAAAGTAGGCTGACTTTTAGGGTTTATTTTCGCATGGTCAGCAGATAAATTGATGTTTCTTTGCAGGATGCCATCAAGGAGAAGAAGGAGGGCGGCGACTAATTGTAGTTACTCTTTATTTTTACAAAAAATTTACGAAACAGAAAGATTTTCACTATTTGTGTAAATAAACTAAAAAAAAACACTTTAAAATATGCAATCACGCGTAAACACAAAATTTAAATGGAGACTGTTAGTGCGAAACATAATCCCACTCGAAAATCTGGGTGCAAAACCCTATTAGAAAAGTTCGTAGCACTGCCGAGGTAAAATATGTTCCAAACAATTGATTAGCTTTACGATTACAAGAACAACTGTCGTACAAAATATGTAGTATGTGTATAAACAACCAACAAAATGATCTTAGCTCTAATAGGTCTCATCGTCGGCGCACTCGCTCGTATCGTGTCCAAAAACTGAAATGGAATCGAAAATGGAATGAATGCATGCAATTGGCATCTACTAATCAAAGGATCGAATTACTCACCTTCACAGGAATCGCAGTATTTGCGCGGAGTGGGCAGCTTTCGCTGCTTCTCGTTGTTGTTGGCCTCCGCGGGTGGCGGCGGGGAATAGTCGCGTTCATCACCCGCCTGCAATGGACAATCCTCGGTTTCGTGCTTGTCGAACTCATCACAGATATCGCAAAAGAGACGCGGCGCCGGCTTGCGCTTGCTCAGCATATCAAAAGCATGTGGCCTAAAAGTAAAGGATTATAAATAACAATATAAATAATATGTATATAAAAGAGATTGACCTGGCTGATTGACTGAAAGGTTAACGGTATGGAATAGGATGGAGACATTTTGACAGGAGTTGTATTTTGAGTTAAAAGAAGGGGTTTTGAAAGAGAGAATTAGTCTCTTAATTTTACAGCTATCTTTTCTAAACTTTGCAGATGTCTCTCTTTCTGTTGCACGAAGTACATATGTCGGTACCAGCTGGATCGGACCACTATATCATATAGCTGTCATAGGAACGATCGGTCGAAAAGTAGTTTCTTGTATGAAAAACTTTTTTGTTTATTAAGATACCTTGACCAAACTCGGCATTTATTAGTTTTACTATGCTCCACATATATATTCAAAATCCAAACAACATCGGATCACTAAATCATATAGCTGCCATAGAAACGATTGGTCGAAAAGTAGGTTTTTGTTTGAAAAACTTTTTTGTTTATTGAGATACCTTGACCAAACTCGGCATTTATTAGTTTTACTATGATCCTCATATATATTCAAAATCCAAACAACATCGGATCACTAAATCATATAGCTGCCATAGGAACGATCGATCGAAAATTAAGTTGTTGTTTGAAAAACTTTTTTGTTTATTAAGATACCTTGACCAAACTCGGCATTTATTAGTTTTACTATACTCCTCATATATATTCAAAATCCTAACAACATCGGACCACTATATCATATAGCTGCCATAGGAACGATCGATCGAAAAGTAGGTTCTTGTATGAAAAACTTTTTTGTTTATTAAGATACCTTGACCAAACTCGGCATTTATTAGTTTTACTATGCTCCTCATATATATTCAAAATCCTAACAACATCGGACCACTATATCATATAGCTGCCATAGGAACGATCGATCGAAAAGTAGGTTCTTGTTTGAAAAACTTTTTTGTTTATTAAGATATCTTGACCAAACTTGGCATTTATTAGTTTTAGTATGCTCCTCATATATATTCAAAATCCTAACAACATCGGACCACTATATCATATAGCTGTCATATGAACGATCGGTCGAAAAGTAGGTTCTTGTTTGAAAAACTTTTTTGTTTATTAAGATACCTTGACCAAACTCGGCATTTATTAGTTTTACTATGCTCCACATATATATTCAAAATCCAAACAACATCGGATCACTAAATCATATAGCTGCCATAGAAACGATTGGTCGAAAAGTAGGTTTTTGTTTGAAAAACTTTTTTGTTTATTGAGATACCTTGACCAAACTCGGCATTTATTAGTTTTACTATGATCCTCATATATATTCAAAATCCAAACAACATCGGATCACTAAATCATATAGCTGCCATAGGAACGATCGATCGAAAATTAAGTTGTTGTTTGAAAAACTTTTTTGTTTATTAAGATACCTTGACCAAACTCGGCATTTATTAGTTTTACTAGGCTCCTCATATATTAGCAAAATCCAGACAACATCGGACCACTATATCATATAGCTGCCATAGGAACGATCGGTCGAAAATTAAGTTGTCGTATGGAAAACTTTTTTATTTTTCAAGATATCTTAATCAAACTCCTTTTTTATAAGTTGCACTATGTTCCCTTTACTTATGTAAAATCTTATTTACATCGGACCACTATATCATATAGCTGCCGTAAGAACAATCGTTCGAAAATTAAGTTGTTGTATGGAAAACTTTTTTGTTTTTCGAGATATCTCAACCATACCCGGCATTAACTATTCTCGCTGTAGTTCTTAGATGCGGGCAAACCACAATGAGCATTAAGAAAAGGTTGGGTCCGCAAGGGTATTAAATCTTCGGCGTGCCGACTTTAAGTAATTTGCCTAGTATTTCTACAAAATGTATATAGCTCCCAAATTATTTACTTGGTGAAATCCATGGGCAGCGTTTCTAGTGTCTGAACTTTGGCCTTGAGAGCATCGTTTTTCTGTTGCATATCCGCTATGATCGAGTTGAGGAAGTTAATCTTTGCCAGGCTGGTTTCCGTATCCAGCTGCAGAAATAAAGAATCAATAAGTAAAATTTCCTACGGAATTGCTATCCAATCAATACTCACATCCGCATTAGCGCCGGCAATTGGGCTGCTGGCGGAGGCGTTGTTGGTCTGGGCGCGCATCGCCATAATCTCACGTGCCTCGTCCAGCTCCAGGGACTGCAGTTTCCGTGTCAGCTGCTGGCATTCCATGTGCGTAAGCTGCTCCGATGCCTTGGCCTCGTGCAGGGCCATCTCCAGTTCGCGGACGCGACTCTGGAGCTGTTCTAGCCGCGCAGACTTGTCGCCGGAAGCCTCGTCCATTTCGTCGATGACCTTTTGGTACTCGACCAGCTGGGCATCGAATTCGTTGCCCTTTTCCAGCAGCTGCTGCTTTTGCTGCAGCGCCAGCTGCTGCTCCGCCGAGATGGCCTGAAGTTGACGCAGTTGCTCCTCGGTTTTGCCGGCAGCTGCCTGCAAATCCTTTTCGCTCTGCTGCACGCGCTGCAGTTGTTCCTGCAGCTCTTTGATGCTGCTCTGCTGCAGCTCGAATTGGGTTTGATTGGCTTGCAGCTGCTGCTGCGTCTCGGCCAGCTTTGCCTGGCTCTGCTGCAGTGCATCCTGCAACTCTGCCTTGGCCTGTTGCAGCTGGCGCAGCTGCTCGGCCGCCTCAACGGCTTGGCCCTGCAAGTTCTCCTCGCTTTTCTGTATTTCCTGCAGCTTTTGCTCCAGCGCCTTGTTGCTGCTCAGCTGGGACTCGAGCTGGCTGTGGGTGTCCTGCAGCTCCTGCTTCATGCCCTGCAGCTTCTCGATCAGCCGCTCCGCATTCATGTCCGCCTCCATTTCGAACAGCTCAAAGATGTGCGCCGTCTCGCTCTTCTCCGCCTGCAGCACCTCCAGCACCGTGGAGAGCTCCGCATTGGTCGCCGAGATGTTCGCATTGGCCACCTGGATGGCCTCGACGAGGGTCTTGAGGTCCGCTATCTTTTGTGCATCCTCGCGCGCCAGCTGTTCCTTGTGCTGCAGCTCTGCGTTCGTTATGTCCAGCCGTTCCAGCAGCTCCTTGATGGCCTCCTCGTTGCCGCTGCTCTGCTGCCGCTGCTCCGCCTGCGCCTGGGCCAGCTGCTGCTGCAGCTGCTGCACTTCCTCCAGCAGCTTGGCCTCACGCTCCTCCGCGGCCGCTTTCAGTTTTTCCCGTGCAGCCGCCTCGCTGACCTGGCCGGCCTGCAACTGCTGGCGCGTCTCCTCCAGCTCTCGTTCCAGCTTCAGGACTCTCGCACTGCCCGCATCCTGCTGCGTGCCGAGCTCCTTTTGGGCCGTGGCCAGCTGCTCGTTCAGCTGATTCAGCTTGGCGTTCAGTTGGCCGTTCTCAGTTCTCACGCTGCCCAGCTCCTGCTGCTGCTTCTCCTGCTGCTGTTCCAGCTGCAGGCACCTGGCTGTCGTCGCCTCCAGCTTGCGCAGGGCATCGCTTAGATCCAGCGCCTGCTTGGCGGCCAGCTCCTGCTCCGCCTTGAGTTTGCCATTGAGCTGCGCACTCTGCTCCGTGCTGGCGGCCAGCTCCTGCGTCAGCAGCTCCACCTGGCCACACAGCGCATCCAGACGCTGCTGGCTCGCCTGCAATTGGCGCTCCAGTGCGGCGCGTTCCTCGCTGCTCCTCGTGGCCAGCTGCTCGCTGGCCTGCTGCTGCTCCAGCAGCTGCTGCGACAGCTTCAACAGCTCGGCATTGGAGTCTGTGGAGCTGCTGTGCAGATTGGACAGCTGCTGCTGCAGCGTCTCGTTCTGCTGCAGCAGCGCCTGGCAGCGCGCCTCCAGCTGCTCGCGCTGCCTGCCCGCATCGCCCAGCGCCAAGTCGCGCTCTATGGCCAGCTGCTCCGCTGCGCCGAGCTGCGTCTGCTTCTGCTCCGCCTCTGCTCTCAGCTTGTCCAGGCTCTGCTGCAGCTCCTTGAGCTCCCGCTCCAGCCGCACATTGGTTTGCTGCAGCAGCTCATTGTCGCTGGCCAGCTCCAGGCGCTGGCCGCTGCTCGCGCTCTCCAGCGTGGCGTAGCTCTGCTGCTTGGCTTGGAGCTCCTCGTTCAGCTGCTTCAGCGTCTCCTGCAGCTGTGCTGCGCTGGAGCGTGCCGCCTGCAGCTCCGCCTGCACCGTCTCCGCCTGCTGCTGCTGCGTCTCGCATTTGGCCAGCAGAGCCGCGTGCTGGCGCCTCACATCGCCCAGCTCCAGCTCGTGCTGGGCGCACGCATCCGTGCTGGCCTTGAGCTGCGTCTCCAGTTGGAGTTGTTGTAGCTTGGCTGCCTCCAGGTCGCCCGTCTGCTTGTCGTATGCTGCTCGCGTCGTCTGCTCCAGCAGCTTGGCCGTCTCCAGTTCCGCCTGCAGCTTGGCCAGCTGCTCCGTGCCCGCCTTGTCGCTCGATGTGGCCTGTTGCTGCAGTTGCTCCAGCTGCGTTTGCGTGGCCTTGAGTGTGGCTTCCAGTTCCGCTGTCCGGGCATTCGCTTGGCTTAGCTGTGCGGCCTGTTCGGCGCGTTCCTTGACCTGGTTTTGCTGCAGCTGCTCCTGGCTGCTAACCAGATCCACGTGCACTTTTGTTTTCTGCTCCAGCTGCTGCTGCAGCTGCTCCAGGGACTTGGTCAGCTTCAGTTCTGTGTCGACTGTCTGCGCCTGGCTAGCCTCCAGCTGCAACTGTGTCGATTGCTGCAGCAACTCCAGCTCCTTCTGCAGCCCGAGCAGCTTCTGCTCCGCCACTTCCTTCGCCTCCTTTAGCTGCACATTCTCCGCCAGCTGCTGCTGCAGGTGCGTCTTACTATCCCCGCTGGCTTGGAGTTGTTCCTTGAAGCTTCTCAGCTGCTGTTCCAGTTCACGCTTCTCCTTGGCCATTGATTCGTTCGCTTCCCTTAGCTGCTGCTGCTCCGCCCTCAGCTCGTCCAGCTGCGCTTTGCTGTCGTTGCTGTTGCGGCTGAGCATCTCGTCCAACGCGGAGCTGTCCGCCAGCTGCACGTTCAGCTGCGTCGTCAGCTCGTCCAGCTGCTGGCTCAGCTCTCGGATCTGCTCGTCCCGCAAGCGAATCTCAGTCTGCAGAATATCGCACTCGTCCACAGTCGTGGATCGTTGGCTCTCCAGCGTATCGGAGTTGGATTTCAGTTTGTGCAACTCTTCGCTGACCTGCTGCAGTTGCTCCGCCTTCTCCGCCAGCTGCTGCTCAAAGCCGGCCTTGACTTGCTGCGCCTGTTTCTCGTTCTCCTCCTTGAGCAGCGCCAGCTCGCGGCGCAGATTCTCGATGCCGCACTCCGACAGCGAGAATTTCTCCAGGCTCTCATCTTTGGCCACCAGCTCCGCTTGAAGCGTCGCAATTTCCTTCTGCAGGTAGTTGATGTTCTCACGCAAACGCTTCTCCTCCTCCAAGGACTCCGTGTGGCGTGCCTCACTCAGCTTTTCCTGGACGCTTAGCTTCTCCTGCAGCGCAGCGATTTCCGATTGATCGTTGGCCAATGGGACGTTCTCCTCCACAGGCGGCGCGCTCTGTAGACTGGGCGTGGCTGCGGGGGTTGAAACAAGAGTTTGTAGCAATAATGCCCAAGACATTTGCGGGAAACTTTTATACCTGAGACTAGGTTCGTTATTTTCTTTTCCAGATCATGAATCTTTTCCTTATAGACCTGAGATTGAGCCTGCGCCGGGATACAAAGGGATGAATTAGTGTCTAATCAGAGCAGTTGTTGCGGGCGTTTTAGAAGATGTGCATTGACTGGTTTTAAATGTGCAGAGATTGGTCTGGTTTTCTTATATATCTTAAGCAAATTAATTATGAAAATCAATTTCCTTTTACTGCAATTAAGCTTAAATGATCCAAAGCCTTAAAGGCTTATGGCCCAGGACTTTCTTAACTAATTTAATATAAGTTATACAAATTAAATTACTACACAAGCAAAGTACTCGAAAGCCTTTAAATACTTGCGTTCACTTATGAGAATGATGGGGAGAAATCTACAAAAATAAATTAGAAAATTAGCTGTTGAAAAATTAATTACTAAGCCATTTATATAAATGACACCTTCTTTGGGCGAAAAACTGGCTATTATTTTATCATTTCCGGGCAAAATAATCTTTGCATAAACAATTGAGAATTGAGAATGACGAAGAAATCGATTAAGATTAATTAGAAGCCTTAGCTGTTGAAAAATTCCTATAGCAATTAATTAAAATTACGCCTTACTTCTTCGAATAACTGGCAGCAGTATTGAATTTTCAGGCTAAATAAATCTCAGTTACAACAATTTGAACCAAACTGAAATAATATAACTTTTGAATTTCGAATCATAACTCATTGATTATTCGGCTAACTAACAGCTCGAATTATTTATGTTTGTAAGAAATTTGTTTTAGTAAAATAATTAATTAATACAAAATATTTGTATATCAATCAAAAATATTGCGATCCCTAGTAAATGCTCCTTTCTACATCTCTAATGCAAACATACAAAAAGGTCTAAAAATTCCTTATGTAAAAGAAGAAATAAATCATTTTAGTACAAAATACATTGATAGACTTCACAACCACCGAAAATAACCTAGCCTTAAATCTGACAGAAAATAGTCTAGCAGTAAGAAGACTCAAATATATATATGCACAAATATAAACATGCACTCTATATTCTCGATCTCGGATCCCGGATAGATAAATTAAATAATTACAACTTCAACCTAACATACAAAATAAGTCAAATATAAAAGTACGTTTCACTGGAAACTTTCCATTCCTGTTAATTTTAATTATAGCTAACTAAATTTACTCATTGTCTTAAGACAGAGTTTAATTAAATAAAATGTAAAGAAAAAAAATAAAATAAAATAAAGTATGATCGGTTGATCGAATTTGGCTGGCTCTGAGCTCAATAAATAAAATATAGGAGCTATATATTTACCAATTGATTGAAAGGAGAGCATTACTCGAGAAGTTTTAATTGCGATTCTAGCCCATCTGTTCGATAGAGTCTGTTAGCATTGCTAGCTACATGTTTACTAGACTCGGAACAATCTCACTTAAGAACCATAAGCCTAACGCTAATATCTGCAGCACTATTCCAGCCAATGCACATCTCTTTTTGCAGCTGTCTTACATTTAATTCATCGCCGCAGAATTGTGCCTCATCTATGGTAAATTGCAATTCCTCCGATTTCTTGCGCTCGTCGCCCAATTGCGACTCCAATTGCACAATGCGTGCCTTTAGCTGCGGGGGAGAGGAGAGCGTGGAGAGCAGGAAGAAATTGAATTAAATTAAATTCCAAGTGAAAGGCAAATAAAACAACACTAATTGGCAAAATGCCTTGAAATAATATTTGTATATCGTATATTTGATATCGGGTAATGTATTTTAATTTTTTGTTATATCGTAAGTAAGTTTTGTTTATATCGTAGATCGTACAACTAGACCAACAGCAAGAAAATTCGCTTTCATAAAATCAATTTTATACAGGTTTTCCAATTTCCATTTTTAAGTGTATATATCTTTATATATATATATATATGTATAATATATGCATATTTTTTTCATTCGTATTCCAAAATAAAAAAAACCATTCAGAACATGAAAATTCAATTCAATTCAATTGGGCTTTTTGTGGCTCATGTTTGTTTTGTGATAGGAGAATATCGTAAATAGTTTTTTGGTTGGTTTTCAGCATAAAACGCTGTCCAGACTTCGGCAATTAACTTCAATGTCAGGTTTCTTCCCAAAACGCATTCATCAAAGGTTTTTCGTTTAAACAACATTTGAGCCCCGGCACAGGTAAGCACAGGTAAGGAGCACGGTCCTCTACTTGATGCGCAACGGTGTCAGGACACTGTGCAGGATGCAGTGCCTCTCGTGCTTGCCCGACCAGCCACGGAACTCGCGTCGCAGATCGGCCAGACGAATGCTATGCCGGGCTATCAGGCGCCTCCAGCGATCGGCCTCGATCAGCAGTTGCTATAAAAATGAACAGGTACATACAGTGGTGCGTAAAAGTCGTTGTACAGAGTTTGAGAATTTCGATATTTTGGTTTTGCGTTAAAAAGAGCGACAGGGGATTAGAACTGTGGTTGGTTGTCGGATTGTGAAATTTTGCCAATTATAAGAACACAACTCAAAGTGCGCACGACATTTATGGAGCATGTGATGTGAGGTAGATAAAAGAGATATTCACGCGTAAAACGTAACTCAAATTTATTCAAAAACAAACCGCAAAAAAAATTTCAAAATAAAAGAAAAAACAGATAAACAAATGTAAATAAAAGCATAAAGCAATACAAGACGAAACCCCCGGACTCAAAATAGACAACAATCCAATATAAAAGAAAATATATTTCCAGTCAAGCTGTCTATTCTATGCGTGCAATTGTGCTAAGGTACGGAAAATATATTATTGGATCAGGTGTGAAAATGGAGGAAACTTTCAAAAGTCGGTTATGCTAACACCGTGAAAGGGATTAAATTGTAGTACTTGAGTTATTTTGATAAGTGTAAAAATGAATTGTCTTGAAAAATGTCCCATTCTCAAATAGTTGCAGCAACCACACCTAAGAGATTTAATCCCAACAAATTGTAAACGTAATTGAGATAAACATTCTACAGAGATTAATGTACTTCGGCTGGAGCCCGTGTTGTGCAAGTTTATTAGCATCGTGTCGTGATATGATTTCCCCAAAGTGTAAACAGAATTTCAATTCTTTTTTGTTGACATTGTTAGGCTCGTTAGCGACTTGTTAAGATGATGAACCCGCATGAACCTTGGCCGAGTTGGAGAATGGAGAAGTTTTGAGAATTCCAACCGACTAATTTGTACTTTTTTTCGGTGCGTGCAGTTAGCGCATTTAATGCGTGGCCAATTGACAGCTTGAGGAGCGCCCAAAAATCATAGGAAAAAGTTTCAATTAAATGAACAAAATTTAACGTGCGCAAGTTAAGTGTGTAAAATTGACAAACGACAAGAAAATGAGAGAGCAAAAAATAAATAAAAAGAAGAAAACGTAAAGAAACACAAAAATGTTAACACGGAGACAAGAAAAAACCAACCAGGTGAGCAAAAACAAATTGTTTAAACAATTCAGCACAGGTGAGTGCCTGTGTGTGTGCGTGTGTGTGTGTGCATGCGTGTGTGTGTGTGTGGGTTACACTCCTTCTTTTTTTTTTTTGCAATTGCAACAGCTTTTGAAAATTATAAAAAAAAAAGACCAAATCAAAGCTGAGCTGAATAAACATTCGAGTGTTTCTCTCTCTGGATTTTAGCCAACTGGAAATAGTTTCTTTTTATCGCAAAACCAAACTTTCTTTGGTTTATCGGATCGCGATTTTTGTAGCTGTTGTTGTTGTTGCAGTTGTTGTAGCTGTTGTTGTTGTTGCTGTTGCTGCAGCGGCTGTCTGGCTGAAATTGTTGTTGGCCTTGTTGTTGTTGTGCGGCTGCTGCTGTGGCTCGTCGGCCGCAGGCGGAAGGGCCGACTGCGATCCGCATAGGGCAGCGGCATGTACATTGTATCGGTGAAAATAATTACCTCATTGATGTTCTTTTGCAGCTGCAGCGCCTGGTTCTGTGCATCCTCCCGGTCCAGATCGCGTTCCACCATCAGCTGCTCCACGTGCTGTTGCTTCTCGCGCAGCAGGTCCTGTGAGAGAGAGAGAATGTACGTGTGTGTGTGTGTGTGTGGCACAACAAGCGCATGAGTTACAACTGAATGCCCAAAATAAGAGGAAGAGTTGCACAACAAATATTGTGCTCATGTGTGTGTGTGTGTGTGTATATACAGGGTGCAGCATATAGTTGCAAGACTATTGAAAATGCCTAATCCAATCTATATTTAAATATGTTAACTTACGAATACGGGTTAAATATTTGAAAATACATTCTTATAGCCTAATTCCACTATAAACATTTATTACATATTTTCCGAATGTTACATTCTCGACGAATGTTACATTTTTCCGAATGTAGACTATCTTGCCTGTACGTTTTCCTATAATTTCTTGCACTTTTTGCCTGTTGTTGGTTTTCCCATAAGAAACCACATTTTTCACATTTGCAAAAAATTGTTGGTATTCGCACCGAGTAATTCGTGTTTTTTTTTTGATTTTCGCATCGATGTTATGGAAAATATCGAAGTACCATTACCATAAACAGCTTATATAACAAAAAAGGTTATCGGTAACTTAAAATTATAATTTAAAATTCTACTAATCCCACAGTTTTTAACATTTATAGATGGCCAAATCTTTCCCCGGCTCAGAAGTCGTATTTTTTGAAGAAAAACTTAGGTAAATTAAATCAAGCCGATCAGCTGTTAATTTAAAGAAGCGGTATCTTTACCGACAACTGACATTTGCTAATGGAATCGCAGAATGTGCAGTTTGTGAATGTAACATACTTTGAGCATAGTGGAATCAGGCTTTTAATTACAAAAGACACATTTTAACATATTTCATCTTAATTAATAGTAAAGAAATTTACAACTAACGATAGTCTTGCAGCTGTATTGCAAAGCAAACGTACAATAGGAGTATATTTAGAGCAAACCTTTGGCAACCCAACAAACAAGTTAGATATAAAACAGGAGACAAATTCTGTGCGCATGCGTAACAAAAAAAACAAAATAAAATGTAAATTTAAACACACAAAAAGCGTGCACTAAACTAGAAATTTGTATCGTAGGTTTTTATTATGCAGAAGGTGTACGAGTATATTCGAAAACGAAAAGAAAATAATAAAAAATACAGCAAAACATATATACACGAAGATACATATAAGATAAGCCAAAAAGGGTGCAAGTAAAGTCGTATATTTTATAAATATATATTTTTGTACATGTTTAGTTGGGCTCATTGTGGCAATGTGTCATGTGGCAAGTTAGTTGGGGGTTAGTGGCAGGCTTAGAAGCTAGGTTAGCTAATTGTTTAGTCAATAGAGACACACAGAGAGAAAGACACGCTCAAGCGACTTTAACAGGCGGGTGTACAGTAGGCGTGCATGTTAACTAACAGCGCGCGGGCGAACAGATGTTGTTTTTGCATACCTGCATGGAAAATTGACTTTTTGGCGTCGTTACAATTGGCCGAATGGGCGTGCTCGATTTGCGCTGCGTGGGAGGGGATTAAAATTAGTTAGTAATAAAAAAAAACTGAACACAGTTAACGGTTAAAATTAACAGTATTAGGCATAGATAACAGCATAACTGTGGCAGGTAACAGGTAACTGATAACAGAAAACTGATAACGTGTGTGTGGCATGTGTGGCATGGTGCAGGCCCGGCTTATACCTGTGCATTCATGCGCATACGCGATGTATTTGTTGTGGCTATGCTGTTCATGGTGCCGATCGAGGTGAGAGATTCGCGCGAGCCGGCGCGCGACAGACGCGTCTTCTTTGTGGACGGCGACAGCGACACCTTGGCAATTGGCACAAAGACACCGAATTTCGGCTTGCACTCAAAATATCTAAATGAAAGTAAATAAATTAGACAGAATATTAAAGTCAAAAGTTCTACAAACACCAAATGTAAGGTCTAACTATGGACGCTTTACCTGATGCCATCGACGGCGCCGTCGTTTTTGCCGCTGGCCTCGTCCAGCTCGACGCCGCACCAGTTGCCAGGTGCGAACTGTGTCTCGCCCAGGTAGCGCAAGATGCCCGGCCGACTGCCAAAGCCCGATGAGACAATCACACGATCGCCCACCGTCAGACCGTTCTCTGCAAAGAGCCATAGATAAAGAGATCTCTCTATATAATCCTTGGGGATCAGCTGGACTTACTGCCCGTGCCCGGGCTGCGCAGCATGGAGCTGCGCAGGCTGGCCGTTGGTGAGCCCGTGCGCGAACGTTCCGGCGAGTTCTTCGCCAGCGGCGAGGTGGGCGTCATTGCGCCCGACAGCGGATATGTCGTAAGGCGAGTGAGGCGCGAGAAGATGCCGCGCTTTGGCTCGCACTGGAAGTAACGCTTGCCCGAGACGCAGCCATCATTTTTGCCTGCAACAAATTCAAGGTGTCAGTTTCAGTTGACTTCATAGCGAGTGTCCACTGTTCGATCGGTCGCTTACCATTTGGTTCGTCGAGCACAATGCCTGCCCAGTCGCCGGGCGCAAAGTGTGTCTCGCCTATGTAGGCTATCTGGCCGGAACGCAGTCCGCCCACCCACACGCGTTGGCCAATTATGAACTGCTCCGTGTTGGCTGTCAGCACGGTGCTGTTGTGATCTGTCAATTAGCAAGAGGGAAGGGGAGGGGACGGATCGAGGAGGAGATGACATAGATGAGTATTTGATTATTATTATCATCAATCAGCAATGAACTCTCAATGTTTTGGCTGCGTTTCATAATGTTTCACACACACGTTCAAAACTCTGTTCAAGTCGTTTTTCTATATACGTACACATATATATACATATATATATATAGTATAGTCGAATATGATGTCATATGCAAATTGTTCTAGTGCAATTTGCATATGTCGCTTGCAGTCAATGAAAACCATTTGAAGCTGTCATATAAAAAATGACTACAACACGATCCCCCGCAGAGCTTGTGTAGAACGGATATTGGCTATTACCCGCTGATTATTATAGATATATATATATATATATATATATATTCAGCACTAATCCATATGCACTTGATAGATCTTCTGATTTGACTTGGCAACGCCTTAAAAAGTTGGCTTTAATTTAACAAATTACTTGTTGATATTTGCTAAATGGCTTTTAAATGAAAAAATAATTAACTGGAAAATTACGCAACAACAAAATATGAAAAATAAATAAACAAAGATTGCATGCAACCTATGTCATAATTTGTTATTGTTTGGCTCTTCCATTAATTTATTTTTTTAAAGCTGCAACGTCAAGCGCTTCGCCCACATCTAATATGATAATTTGGTTAAATTTTTCATCATTAGGTTTTCAAATTTTTGCCGCTGCGATACGCAAGACATGCTCTTTGCTTGCCTGCATAAAGGTGTCAAGTTTGAGTTTGCAAAAAAAAAAATATTATATAAATATAAACTTATGCATATGCATTAGCCAAACATATTGTATATATTTTGTCGGGGTTCGGGTTAATCGAACATTAGTTGCGCTACTTTGTTACTTAAATGTACTAAATTAAATAATTATTAGTTTGCTTTAACGTTCTGCTTTGATAATATTCGACTGAGTCACATATGTGACACACTCTGGTCTAGCTTATAGTATATGAATTATATCACTTCAAACAAAACTTCAATCTAAGTATAGCTTTCTATATTTCGCTTCTAGCTTCGCAAATAAGTTTAACGGGGAATAACTTGAAGGTCGGCACATTACACAAATAACGTACTTTACAATTTTAATGAGAAAGAAGAGCTATCTTCGGCACGCCGAAGATTTAATACCCTTGCAGACCGAACCTTTTCATAAGGGCACAGGGAAATTAGTTAATGCCCAGTGTGGTTGATATCTTGAAAAACAAAAATTATTTCATACAAGAACCTCATGATATAGTGGTCCGATGTTGATAGGATTTGGAATTTATATGAGGAGCATAGTAAAACTATTTAATGAAGAGTTTGGTCAAGATATCTTAATAAATGAAAAAGTTTTTCATACAAGAAACTACTTTTCGACCGATCGTTCCTATGGCAGCTATATAATATAGTGGTCCGATTCGGCCGGCTCCGACATATGTACTGCGTGCAACAGAAAGAGGCACTTCTATAAAGTTTTCTGACGATAGCTTTTAAACTGAGAGACTAGTTCGCATAGAAACAATCAGACGGACTCGACTCGGCTGTTGATACTGATCAAGTATATATATACTTTATGGGCTCGGATATGTCTTCTTTTATGCGTTACAGATTTCGAGAGAAAATTATAATACTCTCTGCAAGGGTATGCAAATAAATTAATATTTTCTGACCCATGTCACGCATTAAGCTGATGGGGCTTTAGTTGTAATATCCACAGATTAGCTGGCTCAGCTGTACAGTGAACACCCACACGCGTTGTCACAGTGCTTAATTGCCGGTAAAGGCTCATTAGGCTTTGTTAATTTGACAATTTTTGGATCTTATAATGCGGGTTAGATCAGTACCAGGTAAAGCTAGCGACGGGCCATAAATCGTGGTAGCGTCCGTTTAAGGTGCAAGCAGCAACTGGCATCGACTCAAATAAACCACCTGCGCAAATATCTAACTGACATGTTGTGTGCATGTGTGAGTGTGGCACGTCTCGAGCAAGATAGAGACATATGCTTGTATCTATTTCGATATACACAGATAGAACAGTTCGTGAGCTGCTCTTTTGCTTACCTGAGCTGCGACGCCGACCCGTGGCCTCAAGATAATAATCGTCTATGGTTAAATCGAAACGAAAACAAAAACAAAAAACGAAAAAACGAAAACAAAGCACAGTTACAGATACATTTACAGCATGCAGGTGTGCTTGGGGTGGGGGGTGCGGGGGGTTATCTCAGTTGGACAGACTTACAAGATGTGCGACGTCCATTGTCGGAGGGAGACCTAAGCGATCCGCGGCCGGGCGAGAAGCGTTCCCAGTCGGACGTGGGCGAGAGCGAGGAGCGCGTAAAGCGCTTGACAGTCTCTTGATAGAGATCTACGAGTATCGGATATATAAGTACTACTATATAGACGCGATTTACATAAATGTTAAATGTTAACTGCATATGGGCGTCGCTTTTTTTGCGGTTTTAGCTTTTGGGTGGCGCACAGATCGGAGTTCATTCGAGGTCTGTTTACGTTTTGCCCGTGGTTAGTTAATAATTAGCGAATTTGTGTTAATCACATACAACGGACCCATGCCTCGTAGCCGGGCCTGGTAAATTATTATTATGTGAAAGTTGTCAGTTCTGTGTTGTTGTTGTTGTTTAATCAGTTATTAGCCGCAAGCAGTTGGTAGGTTAACTGAAAGAACTTTCCAGAGTGAGCAGGTGCTTAAAATCAAATTCTCAACTGAGAAAAAAATATGTGTTTAAAGGGTGAGGCATTTGCGATTTAGAAAGGTGCATCTGCTGAACTTTGCTTTAACAAATTTGAAAAGAATAGGAAAGACAGTAAAAATTAGGGTATTAAGTGTACTATTATCTGTATTTTGTTTTGGTGATATGCCGGAGTGTAAAAACTAGGGTATAAATAAACCTAAAATTTACATTTTATGTCTTGAAACGGAGCATTTACTATTTTATTTATGTCTGCCAAGGTTTAATGAAAATTAGTGTATAAAAAAACCTAAAAGTCGCATTTTATATCTTCAAATGGACCAATAACTATTTTATTAATGTCTGTCAAGGTTTCTAATTATTGTGTTGTTCTTAAAAAGCTTTTTGTTTTCAGGTGCATCTGCTGAACTTTATCTTACAAGTATAAAGAGATTGGATTTCGAAAGTTATAATTCAGAATGTAAAAAGTATGGTTGGACTCTCCAATCGTCTGTCTTTAGAAAGAGCTTTTGTTTTGGTGATATGCCGGAGTGTAAAATTGAGGGTATAAATAAACCTAAGAGTCAGGTTTTATGTCTTAAAGGGAACAGTTAGTATTTTATTTATATCACCAAGGTCTCTAATTATTGTCTTGTTCTTAAAAAGCTTTCTGTTTTCACTGCTCAGATAAAAAAAATGAGAAATCTTAAAAAGTAGCTAGAGAAACGAATTTTATGGCTAATCATAAAGTGAGCTCCGTTAGGCGACCTTCTCTCTCTTTGCTGCTGCTGCTGACTTTCGAAATCAATTGTCGTAAATTTGCAAGCGTCAAAATAAAAAGCATAAATCAATTAAATTGTCGACAGTTTGGTAACAAAATTGCAGCAGCGAGAGTCAGAGCAAAAGATGCAGACAGAAAGCAAATATAATCATTTTGTGCGATTGCACGATTTTGGTTTCCGCTTAATTTACGGCCGTGTAGTTAATTGTGTTTTTGTCAGCTCGAAATTGGCTTTTTCTTGCTGTGTTGTTATTGTTGGCTGTCTGCAATAAAAATGTATCTTGAAGATGCGCGAACAGCCTTTGCCAGCCAATCGAGCTGCCCGAACGGTAGCCAAGCATGACGTGGCCAAAAACGCACAGCAGCAGCAACTTCAAGGTTCAATTGCTGCTCAAAAGATACATTGAAAATATACCCCTCCCCCCTCCACCTCTACCTATTTGTATATATATGTGTCTGATCAGTCAAGACAATTTGTTATTGTTTGCTATTATATTTCGTGACGCTTGCAATTTTTTAATTATCCGCACAGACCATTGTGTCTGGCAAATGTATCTGTATCTACAAATATGGACTCCCTTCAATTTATCTATCAAGCTAAGACTTTCACTGTGTCCAAACAAGCGAAACTCTTTTCAATTGGCTTTTAGACCGTTTTTAATAAAAGACAAGCACTTGAAAGTTCTACGCTTCAATGGAAATTTTTAGCAGAAAATATAAATGTAAAATAATTGGTAATGAAAATTGTCTAAGTTTTAAGTCAAAAGGAAATTTTTGCAGAAAATATAAAAATAATATCATTGGTAATGAAAATTGGCTAAGCTTGAAGTCCATGAAAATCATTGCAGAAAATATATAAAAATATTGTATAATTGGTTTTAAAGAAAATATATAAAAATATTATATAATTGGTCTTGAACTTTATATCCAAACATTTAAGTAATATTTGATTTGATTTTTGACAAGAAATTATTGCAGAAAATATAAATATAATATAATTGGTCATGAAAGTCGGCTAAGCTTAAAATCCAAGGAAATTTTTGCAGATAATATATAAAAATATTATATAATTGATCTTGAAAAGTGGCTAAGTTTGAGTTTGAGTTGGGAACTTTATATCTCAACATTTTTATAATATTTGACTTGGTTTTTGACATGAAATTTTTGAAGAAAATATAAAAATAATATCATTGGTCTTGAAAATTGGCTAAGTTTGAAGACCAGAAAATATATCTAAATCTAATAAAATTGGTCATGAAAATTGGCTAAGTTCTAATTTGCGTTGGGAATTTTATATCTCAACATTTAAGTAATATATGACTTGGTTTTTGACTGAAAAATGGAATCTCTCAAGGTAGGTTTAGCTCATTCCTCCGATCAAGAATATGTGCATGCAGTTACCTTCAAGGCCAGAGAGTCGCTTCGTGCTAATAGATCAGTCATAAGCCATTCGCTGGAACCTTCATTAATTGCAGCTCAACTCGGCTGGGCGAGTGATGGAAATCTGAATTGTTGATTTTTAGCGTTTAACTGTTAAACGTGTGTGTTGCGCGAGTCTTTGTGAATGCTAAAAATACATTTCCTTGCAGTTGACATTCAGTGTCTACACTAATGAACTCATGTATCTGACAGATTCGCAATGAATCATCAAAGCGGCCGCTGCATCCACTGCGCTGCGGCTTGAGTGTGGCGCCCCGAGTCTATGGCCTACGTCTACGTAATGCTGCCTAATGTTGTTTTGGCCAAAAAACAAAACAAAAACAAACAAACGCAGCCGACCCACTTTGCTCACGACTCTGGCCAAATGGATGGACGCGTCCATTTATGGATCTGATCGGATCGGATCGGGCGTGCGCTCGCATGTTCGCCCGATAAATCACACAGCGCGCACAGCGCGAACATGTCATGGGCTCATTATCTATTGAAATGATTAAACAACATTTAATTAAGCTAAACTGTGTGCAAGTGCATGTCTCTGAGGCAAATGCATAGCGTGTAGGTCGCCGCTATCTCAAATCGAACTCTCAGCTACAGATTCTAGATACAGATACAGATACAGGTACAGATACAGATACTTGTGTCCAAGTCCAAGTGGGTGCTGTTGCTCGGGTTGTGCTCGCTTCTCGTCCCACATTGGGTAGCTGTAGTCGTTTAGCCTGGTCACACTGGTCACGACTTACATGACTTTTCGGCAGGTAAAACTAGATGCAAATCTCTTTTTGCGGCAAATGCCGACAACAGTTGCCAACCACAGTTACTACCAACACATTCCACACAGCAGCCAAGTGCCGCTGAATGGCTTGGGCAACAGCTACAGTGAAGTTTCGTAAGAGGGACATAAGTAATAGGAAGTAAGCCTTGGTAGATTTAAATGAAAAGTTGGAGTTTGTGAGCAACTGCTTCGGCTTAAAGGTCTTGATTATAATAGGTCCAGGCCGCAATTTTATTAAAACTCCAAAAATAAACACTTAAATATAATTAAATACATTTTTTAGCACTTAGTTAATCTTCACTGTGCGCTCATCAAAAATGCAGCATTTTTATCGCAATTAATTGTATTTCTGTGCATTTGCTTTGAGCACAACAATAATTGCATTTAATTTTCTATGATAATATTCGTTGATATTTTCAACACCAGCTTTTGTGCTTAGGCGCTTAGAACAACGCCCAGGCGATTTTGCTATTATGAGAATTTCACCAAATGGAAAACTGGTTTGAATGTCGGGCTTTGTCGATTTTGGTATTTAGATTTTAGATGCTTACGTGACGCGGGTGCTGCGTAGTTGTTGGCTTTCAGGTTTTCACAAACCACTTTTCGAAGGCGTATTCGTAAAATGTCAATAATATAAATATTACTTTTGACTGTCAAGAATACAACAAAAAAACATGTGACTCCTAAATTTATTGATATGCCGGCAACAATCTATAGAAACCCCCACCAACCCCCTAACCCACATATTTGCAGTGTATTTTTTTTTTTGAGTGTGTCGCGTATTTCACATTACAATTTAAATTGTATAATTTTATACGCATATGCATAGAACGTGTTTAGCATTCAAAATACTGGAAAGACCTCAGCTGAGAAGGGCACTCGAAATACCCCAACATATATCTAAAAACAATTATATAAACACTTGAACACACATTTGCTTAATGAAAATTATTCGATTAGCGCCAACTATTTCCATAGGAATATAGACGATTAAAATTATAACTGAAATAATAGTTAAATAAATTGTTCAGGGGAAGTCGTCGAAATTGTTGCCAAGGCGCAGTTCGCAGTCAATTGAGGTGATCATTTGTAGATCAGATTCAGTTGATGCATACAAAAATAAGTGATTGAGGTTGGGCTAGATCAATCAACTGATTGAGGTCAAGTTGAATTGGAGAAAGTCTGGGAAAAATATGCGTGCATATTTTGGGTTTCATTTTTAACTTTTTAACAAAATTATGCAAAAATACAATAAATTGCAATTTGGTTTTAGTTTATGTAGAACCCAAATAATCGTTTTTAATTTTTTTTTAATTTTTTTTTTAATTAAGGTTATCAGGAAAATTTTCCAATCAAAATTTTTGGGTTTATTTTTTAGCTGGATCAAAATAATGCTGCATTTGCAAAAATATAAAAAATTTGCAACTTCGTTTTAGTTTATGTAGAACGCAAATAATCGTAACTTTAATTAAGGTTATAAGAAAAAGATTCCAATTTTAATTATTGGGTTTACTTTGTAACTAGTTCAAAATGATGCAATAATACAAAAAATTGCAATTTAGATTTAGTTTATCTAGAACCCAAATAATCGCAGCTTAAATTAAGATTAAAAGGAAAAATTTTCCAGTTGAAATTATGGTTAAATTAATTTGTTCAAGCTTTGCCGATTTAACTTTAGATTAGACCCGTCAAATGCAATTTTTAACGCCGTTTTATTTTCAGTTTATGGATATGTTTACCCCGATGTGTTAATTAAACCATTAAAAGCAGTAAAAAACGTATTAATATGTCATGGAATTATGAAACGCATCTTAAAAGCCAAGTGTACAAATGATTTTAAATGCAAAGAAATGTTGTAATTAAAATTTATGTATATTTACCTGTGTACGCTGAATTGATCGAACTCAAATTGTCATCGCTTTCACGACTCATGCTGTTTGTATCTAAAAATAAAACCGAATAACGTATAACGGAAGCAAAGAAAAGAAAGAAAATACAAAAGTCAGGCAAATGAACATAACAATATAACAAAATAACAAATAACAATAAAAGATATATGAAGAGCACATGCTGACCACGAGAATAACAAAAGGCAAATTAAATTGAAATTAAAGCTACTTACGACCCACAATAGGGGCAAAAGGGATCCAATAATTCAGAGTTTCATACGATATTCAGGCCAAAGCAACTGCCCAGCTGCCCGGCTAGCTAATTGGCCAAGAAAGCAAACGGCGGCGGCGGCGGCACAACAACAAAAAGCCAAAATGTGCAAATAGCAATTAGTAGCCGGTAAAATTACCGACTCCAACCCGATACATATTGTTGGTCGTCTGTGTATCTGTGTTTGTGTGTGTATCTGTGTGTGTTTGTTTGAGTGTGGGCTGGGACAAGCGCAGTTAACAAATTGCACAGTTAAGCGTAGTTAAGTTATATAAACAACGCGCTCGCTGAGATAACCAGACAGCGTTAAACAGGTGAATGTAGCGCAGCTAAAAATATACTTATTTTGCATAACAATCGAAGATAAAGAAACATCTTAAATATACTCAAAGTGAGTTAAAGATACTTCAATATCTTTCAGATACTCAGCCAGATCTTAAGCCAACGAAAGTAAATCAAAGATGCTGAAATATTCCTCAGATACTCCGGCGACAGCTAGCGATAGTCAATTGCAGATACATACATATGTATCTTATAGATACCCAAAGCGAGTCAAACAAAGATACTTAAATATCTTTCAGATACTCCGGTAGATCTAGGGATCTAGACGAAGGGTAATCGAAGATACCAAAATATCTTTCGGATACTCATTTAAGCGACGACAGCCAGAAGATACTTATATATGTATCTTATAGCTACCCAAGGCGAGTTAAATATCTTTCAGATACTCAAGGTACGTTTACAGCCAACGAAAGTAAATCGAAGATACCAAAATATCTTTCAGATTTTCAGCTAAGCGACAGCTAGCGATAATCATTTGAAGATACTTATATTTGTATCTTATAGATACTCAAAGCTAGTCGTGACACTTTAGCCCGCACACGCGTAGCATCTCGTCTTTAGCATTTGTCTGTGGGGTGATCCATCACCTTTAACTGAAACTCGTTTCAGCGAACGATACTAGCCACAATTTTAATGACCTATTAAAAACGTCAGTGCGAATCTCGAAAATCAACTGAAATCAACGCGCGTCAGCAAAACGTTGTCCGGCTTCTGACATTTGCCGGTATTTTACGACGTGAATTCGTTACGTGTACTGAAAAAATGGACACTCGAAAAATGCCGGCAAATTGAAGATGTACACAATTGAGTTATACCCAGCATTCGCAGATGAACGGGGTATCACAGGGCTGCATGAAAGACTGATTGGCAAATTGAAGATCAATGCAAATCCACCTGATCGGGTGAAAAACAAGTGATTTTTACATAAATAAAAAACTGTTTAGCCCTAATAGTTTGTAACAGGCTTTGATATTGAGTAGAAAGCTATCGATCTTTTATATCTAGTCAATTTATTCCAACTGTCTTATGAAAAACTGTTTACTAGGTATCTGCTAGTCGTGCACTGCACGATTGCAGCATTCTTCATAATATTCAAGCTGAATAATTAACAACAAAATGCGGCACGACAGTTTGCAGAGTAAACAAATGAGCAAAGGCAGCAACAAAGATTGATTGAATGACAGTTTAAAGATTAATGCAAATCCACTTCAGCAGGTGAAAAATAAGTGATTTTTACTCTAGTAAAAGACTCGTTAGCCCTAATAGTCTGTAACAAGCTTTGATATTTACTAGAAAGCTGTAGACAGTTTTCTATCTAGTCAATTTATTCCAACTCTCTTATGGAAAACTGTTTACTGGGTATCTGCCAGTCGTGCTTTGTTCGATTGCAGCATTCTTCATAATTTTCAAGCTGAATAATTAACAACAAAATGCGGCACGACAGTTTGCAGAGTAAACAAATGAGGTAAAGCAGCAACAAGCGCTGAATATAGAATTGAAGATGTTTTGTTTTTGGCTTTTTGCTTTGCTTAACTGATTGAACATTAATAATAATAATAAATGTACGGCTCAATAGATGGGCCAACAGTTGCCGCGTGTCTCTCCAGATTGAGAGAGAAAAAACAACTTAATTACGCTTTGTGCTTTATGCCAAAAATTATGAAAAGAGCCTTCAAATTTGGCCAAATACAATTAAGAGCCGCAGTAATTTGCTTCTTTTGGCCCGGTAGCCATAAATAATAGCAAAAAAATTTATAATTATTTTTTATTTTATTTTTGTTGCTTAAATTGTGTTACAAATTATGCAACCCACACGCAATTGAAAGTCGCTTTTGGGTTGGGCATTTGATTAACTATCTGTGGGCGTTTGGCATGTTGTTGTTAACTGTTATTGGAGTATCTCGGGGCAAAGTATTAACCGAATTTTGTAGTTGATTGAATACCTGCAAATTGAACTGTGAACTATAAACTCTGGTGGTTGCATGTGCACATTATAAAGCTCGACTAGGAGGTATTCCTTGCCAATATTAAACCAAAGAGACGAACAAATTCTGCTGTAGAAATTAAACAAAGCTTTTCAGCTTTTTCTCTCGTACATATATTTGTTTATTATTAACAGAGATGTACTTAGAAGTTGCCTGGGGCTGGAAACACTTAGCAGCATGTTAAATGGAACTTTGGAGTGCCACATTTGATTATTGCAAAAAGCTGCGACAGGGGCTTTTGTTTGTTTGTGTTTCGGTAAGTGACACGTTAATTTATTTGCCTGCCTGTCTGTGCCTTAGAACAATATCGCATTCGAAATAATTAAAAGCACTCAAGTGTGCACGAATGAATAAAATAAAACCATTTGACGGTGATTAAAATGCTTGTTTAATGGACACTATTTGCACCGGGTAGGCACCTGAGGCTCTTTTAAGCCGGCAAAGTATGTTAGCTGGAGCATGAAATAACTAAAGGAAGTAAATGGGAGAGATATCTCCGCTGTATATGAGGAACATGTCAAAGCAACTGTTACAAAAAACAGCTGGGTCTTCCTCCCAACTCCCCAACTCTCTACTCCCTACTCCCTACGCCCAACTCCCCTACGCCCAACTCCCCTACTCCCTACGCCCAACTCCCCTACTCAGAGGTGCTTTAGAGTGCCCGCAGCTTTGGTCTGTTGGTCCAAAGCATAAAGAACTCTGCCATTAGGCGCACATTACATACAAGCTCAGAGGTTAATAATTCATTAGTAGACAGCTGGAGAGCTTACTCTTTGTCGAATCAGCGTGGAGCACAAAGTTAGTGGCCTTAATGGGTTTGTTTGCGTCGACATGGAAGCCGCTTAGAACTTTTTGGCCAGAAAAGCAGCGAAGCGAATAACAAAATAAATAAGTAAAAAATCTTGCATGAATGATATTTCAGTTTAAGCTAAAGTTATGACAACATGCGAGCAAAAAAAAAAATTAAATGCCATTTCATGGGCCGCGCTTATGCAAAATAAATCCCGGCCGACCAAACGTGGTAGCTCATAAAAATTAATTAACCAAATGCGGCAGCAGCTGAATGCTGCCAAAAAGCAACTGTAATTGAATTACAGGTGCTGACAAAAAAAAAAGTAAAAGGTGCCGGCGGAAAAGGCAACAACAAATTTGTGTAAAGTGCAATTAGCAAGCGACTTGATTGCCATATAATGTGCCAGCCCTTTTGGCAATTAAAAAGTCGTCATATATTTATGGCAAGCAATATGCAGCAATGCAGGCTAATGGTGCGTATGCGCCACAGAAGCAGCAGCAGATATATTACTCATACGACACCTACGCGGATGCGCGCTGGAATTCTAGAACAAATACAAACTGAACTAAGCTGAGCTCATTGCGCCAAAATGGCTACAGAAATAAATAACAATAATAATAAACAAATATGTAAACAAACTGTTCAAACAGCAACACGTCCGAAATGACGCCAGAATCTATTGTTGTATTTCACACACAGAAATTTAACGACTAAACCATAAAGAACAGACCAAATAAATGATGCTACCAATACGATATGGTTCTACATAGTCCAGTCCGGGCTTGAGTACGGGCTATCTTATTGAGTTTATCGATGCTCACAAATATGGCGAAAGCCTCGTAACATCTGCGCCCACAACTTGCCGCACAGCTGCCTTTTAAAATGTGTAAAATAAATATCTAATTGGTTCGCTTCAGTTGTGTAACCGAGGTGGAGGTGAGGGAGGGGGCGTGGTCACAATGCTCTGTCATCGTAAGGGTATTTATATATATATATATATCTAACAGCATGCAATTGAAAGTAAACATAACCTTATGATATCTTTTTCTTATCTTAATGCCGCAATGGCTTTAACTATTGAAAGCTTTATAATTCTATGCTATCAAATGCTAATAACAATAATTATAATTTAAAAAAGGTTGATTTGGGTTTTAAACTTGAATTTGTAAACATTTTGGAAGGCAAACACTGAATTATCTGGCTTAAATTGGGTTTGAACCAGCTTCACAACCAGTTCAAAGTCCATGTCAAATCTTCTAGCCGGAATGAGGCTTACGAAATTTATATTTAAATAGGGAGTCTCAATGAAGATCACAAGCAACAAAAATTCATAACTAAATGTTTTCGTGTCTTTTGTTTATTTTTATCACCAACTGCTGCGGA
Source organism: Drosophila lacicola (assembly GCA_035045355.1). Taxonomy (NCBI): domain Eukaryota; kingdom Metazoa; phylum Arthropoda; class Insecta; order Diptera; family Drosophilidae; genus Drosophila; species Drosophila lacicola. The sequence goes on from JAWNPB010000192.1 coordinate 162,247, forward strand.
AAATACAGCTGGCAGTTAAATTCGAGCATGTTTACCTCCCGGTCGGGTTTTCCAGATAGCTCGCAGAGCTGGTAAATTTTGGACTGGCAATGCCTAAATAAAATGGGTGCCTGTTTATTTTTTTGTGGTGTACTCGCCCGACTCGTTATCAGTTGTCAAAAGCAGCCAAAAAGGCGATAGTAACAAAAAGCAAATAAACGAAATACACAAAAATGCTGTGCTGATAAAATGCCATTAGCAAAAACAAAAAATACAATGCCAATTGTCTCCTCTAATGCTTATGCTTTGTATAATGTGGCAAATGTGCTACACGGAATGGCGCTTGGCTCCAGAGCAGGTCTCATCGAACCTCAACCGCGTCGCGTCCGGCCGAAAAGAAAGCCCGTACCCGGACGAACAGTAGAAAGTTTGCGGCGAGCCGGCAAATTTGCATTGGGTATTAGCAAGTGAAGCGTTTTGGCCAAAACACGTCACAGCCCATGCCAAAAATTGGCCAATCAACAATCAACAAATGCAAAAAAAGCTTTTGCGCAATATGCTAATATTATTTGTGTTTATTGTAAAAATTAAACATGCGAAAGTTATTTAGTTGCATATAGAAAAAGATAGTTAAGTCAAACAGGCAAAACGCGGGTAAAGCTCTGTTAACGGAAATGTTAGATAATTGCAATTAAATGCATCATTTCGAGATTTGTTGAATGGAGAGTAGAAAACAATTTTGAACTGGAAAAAGGGAGACCCAGGGAGTCCGTTAGAAGTTTTACTGTACTGTAATACTTATCAACAGTTGGATGTTTAAATGTGTAAAACATTTGAAATTCCAAAAACTTTTTAATAGCACAAATAACTGATTGCACTTTTCTATTTATACATTTGTTCACATAAAATACTAATTGCCTGATTCCACTATGCTCAAAATATGTTACATTTACGAACTGCACATTCTGCGCTTCCATTAGCAAATGTCAGTTGTCGTTAACATATGAAACGGAAAAAGTACCGCTGCTTTAAATAAACAGCTGATCGGTTTGATTTGATTTACCGAAGAGCCACAAAGTTTTCCTTCAAAGAAATACGAGCTCTTAGTAGGGGTTCCATTTAATGGACTCTTTGTGAGATTTTAAATGTTAAAAACTGTGGGTTTAGTAGAATTTTAAATTATAATCTTAAGTTTCCGATAACCTTCTTGGTAATATAAGCTGTTAATGGTAATGATACTTTCATATTTTCCATAACATCGATGCGAAATTCGATAAATCATCACAAAAAACACGAATTACTCGGGGCGAATACCAACATTTTTTGCAAATGTGAAAAATGTGGTTTCTTATGGGAAAACGTACATGCAACATATTTGACATTAGCAAAAAATTAAAGAAATGTTGACAGTGGAATTAGGCTATAAGGCTCTTACGGCGTATTTTCAAAGGTTATCAAAAGGGACAGTAACTTTATTTGTGTAGTTCATCAATTGTCTATTGGCTGCCGTCAAAACTTAAATAGACAATAATATATTTTTATACCTAATTAGCGGTTAACCGCAAATTTCAATATAGCAAAATCCGGTTGGTGCTTTTTATTTATCTATCATTGTTGTTGCTGCTGCGCTTTTACTTGACATGCGGCGACAACTTTGTTGTAGTTTTGAGTTTAAAGTCTATGGAACGGCTAAGGTTAATATTGTGGGCCAAGCGAAATACACGTGATTCTCAATGCTGGAGACAGACTGGAGACAGACTCTGACTAAGCGCTTTTGACCAAATTACAGTGTAACTGAGTTCAGGGCCAACAAATAGGTGTAGCTTGTTTTAACAGCAAGATAATAGAATCTGGGAAAATACATCTAACCTTCAGGGTATAATTCCGTTTAAAGAGAGTTAGTCATAATTCCTAACTGAGGAGTAAAAGTGCTGTGCCGCGCCCTTAATGGTTCCTATCAACGTGCTATAAAATTAAATTTGGCGTTAAACAAAAAGACAATATCTAAAGGAATGATAAGAAATGTGTTTCAAAAACTTGACTACAGCAAGCAGAAAACAGTAACTAAGTGTTGCCAATTATAATTATCTTATCAATGGGGCAATAAAAAATGCGAAATCAAAGTAAAATGTTGTCAAGCCTCATGAAACATAAGAAAAATGTCAGCCAATCGACTCCTATGTAGCTTTTCCAATTAGAGCAATATTTTATGTAAATATAGCTGTTAATAACGAACCAACTCAAGGTTAACATTTATGGAAAACAACAACAGAAACTGTTAAAGCTGGCAAATATATTCAGCTGGAATATATTTTAATACACACATATGTTAAGAAACAACCGGCAGATATTACGAATAACAATAATAAAGACATTTTCGGAGCACTTAGAGCACAACTTCGGATATTCCTTTTAGGGCGGCACAGAGGACAACAACAACTCGAATCAAAAGGGTCACAACTTTTACTTTCTGGATTTTGATTTTTTGTTTTGTTTTTGTTTTATCAGAAATTCACCTTTTTTCGATTTGTAACAGAAAATTAGTTGAGATTCGACAGACCAATGGAAATCGGTTTAATGTCTACGGCGTATTCCAGTATATTGCAGTTTATAGCTGTATTGTTCAGTTGAAGTCTGATATGCTGGCCAGAGCTGATGCCCGCATCTATTAAGTAGTTCCCAAAAAACGCGTCCGTCTCGCAAAAAGTCGCTGAAGTTACTGAAAAGCGCAAGTTTTGCGAACTTGCGAGAAGCCAGCAATTGCGAGCTTTGCGAGCGCGAGAGAGCCAGAGAGCGCGAGAGCCGAGAGCAGAGCGAATGAACGAACCAAGCTTTGTAGCGCAGTGTTGCTTTCGTCTATGTGCATGTGTGCGTGCGTGTGTGTGTGTGTGTGGAGCAACAGTGTTTTTATTGAATAAACGACGACACGAAAAACCGTAAAGTTATTTTACTTTTTTCTCATTTAGCTCGTAACACGGACGCGTACTTTAAAGATTTTGCAAACAAAAGCGGAGCGCTGATCGTCTTTTTATTGGGGGGCAATGCTTCGCAAGGGTTGCCACACTTTTCAAAGTAATTTGCACACCTCTTAGAAACGTAGCATATAAAAAAGTTGTGCAGGTCATAATTCGCTTGCGTACTTATTCGTGATCTGAATTAACTTATCCAAATTTCAAGGGCTTTTGATTAAATTGCGAAATTATAAACTTAGTGTATCTGATAGTCGAACACTCTCTCGTTTTAAGATTCATATTGGAAATGGGTGCGTGCACTGATTGATGATCGTGGCGCCTATATAATGCCTGCCGAGTCTGAAACTGAATTGCGTTTGGCTTTTAGCACTTATCGCAGAAATAACAAATTGAATGTAGTCTCCGGCCGGAGATTCTATAGAGGATATGCGGGCGCAAGTGTGTTGCTCAATTGAATGCTCTATAAATAAAGTAAAATAAATGATGAATCAGAAATGGATCTCTCCACAGCAAAAGGTCAAATCATTGGCAGCATTCGCTGACATTCGAGCTAAAAACCGAGTAGTACACTAATCCACTCACGGATCACGGATCGCGGATGTACCCACCCATTAGACGATCCAATCTTAAGTCAAATGAGCTTTCGGCTTTTGTAGCACACACATTTTTAATATATTTTTATTATTATAGAGAGCGCGCTTGTTTCCGATCAAGATCAATAAAATGACATAAGCTCGACTAGAAAACAAAACGAAAGTGCAAAACACGGGAAGATGAGAGATAGGTGTGTGTGTGTGTGTGTGTTCGTATCTGTGTGTGTGTCAAATGCGCAGTGCAAAAATTGACAAAAATATATAGAGAATAATATAAAAGGCAACAACAGTTCGTCAGTTCGTGTGTCATCAGCTGCTCGCCTGACAGACAGACAGACAGCACGCAGCGCACAAAATTCAATTATAAGTGCCACAATTTACAAACAGTCGCTGCCCCACACACAGCGAGTGCTCCGCGGTAGGGCATTGGGGATTCGGGGTGGAGGGTGTGCGTTTGACATTGAGTGCTGAGAGATGAATGACAGGTACACGAAAGTGATTCAGTTCTAAGTGCTTCGTATGTGCCCTTTGAAATCGCTATGAATGCTCGCTTGGATAGAATAAATTATAAACAAGAGGCTCTAGTCGGGAGTTCCCAACTAGGGAATACCCTGAATTATCTTTTACCAAAACAAAATGCAGGTCGTGCTAGGATTCGTTTGCTTTAGCAGTAATAAAAAATTAATGTAAAAAAAAAAAATTCCATCACTAGGAATCGAACCCGTGACGGATAGCACCACTACAGTAATTCTTACTCTTTGCGCAGACACGTGGCCAGCCAAAAAAGGGTTTCTTTGATAACTTTTGTGTTTCTTTACCGATTTTGATGAAATTTTCAACAGTAGATCTGATTGTGCTATAGAATATACGTACATATATAGGGACAATTGCATTAAAATTGTGGCTTAAATTGGTTCAAATTGGTTTATTTATTTGATTTATAGCTATGCTGTATAAGCGGGGAGTTGGCAATAGTTATAGAATGAAAGATATTAGCTACTTTTCAAATTTGGTGTCTCCAGCTCTTATAAATTGCCAGATTTGCTCAAAAAACAGAATTTCGATATGGATTCTTATCGATTGCTTGGAAACAGGGTAAGTTATAGATTAGCGAAAACAAACTCCTACTGCGCGGGCACTAGAAGGACCTACGTTCCTCTTAAAGGTTCTGAGATTCTGAGACAGACAGATGGACACTGCTCGATCGACTTGGCTATTGATTGGTTGGAGATGCTTCCTTCTGCATGTCACATACATTTGCACAAATACATTATACCCTTTGTACCCATTTTTAATGGGTTCAGGGTGTGGTTAAAAATAAAGGGTATATTGCTTTTGTAGTTATAGAGAAGGCCTTTCTGACGCCACCTCTGTCAAAACTACAATAGCTAACGAATTTGCATATAACTCAAAGATTATTTCCCTTTCGGGAAACATTCCCAGTGTTGCTTAAAATTGAAAAAAAAAAAAAACAAATGTAAAAGGTAAAATCTTGATTTTTGGTATCCGCAGACATTTGAATGCCACATTTATTCTCTAAAATTAGGGATGGGAGATTAAAATTGAGGCTGAGTACTGGGTAGCTTCTAGTCGACCTGTACAATCTAGAACAATTTGCCGTGGTGCAATTAAAGAGCTTAAGTTGAGGATAAAAGAAGGAAAATGCAAAGCCAGCACCCTTTGAAACTGGATACAGGGTATCTGCTAGTCGGCCAGTACCTTCTAGAACAGTTACACTTGCAATTAGAGAGCTTACGAATGGGAAACAAGACACTGGCGTAAAGCTTTCCTCACTGCGGTTGCATCGATTGTAATAGGAAAGACGATGAGGATCGCGCGAACTTCCCATTAGAAATATAAACACAAATAAACATATACGATATCCCCGCATATATGGGCTAATGGGTCGATCGAAGTGCGATACGGGGCTGCGGTTTGGCACAATTACGTGAATGAATTGTGTCGCAGACGCCTCCAACACACAGCACACACAGCACGGCTCAATTAAATAGTAGCCGCGTTTCATTTAATTGGCCGTAATGTTGCCATCAAAGACTCTTTTCAAATGAAGTGAAGCTGTTTAATTATGAGTCGAGCGCCTGTGTGGGCGGCTGTCAGTCTGCCGAGGGGTAAACAAATCGAGGAATCTGTTTGTTTTTTCTGCTTAATGTGTGGTTTGTTTAATGGATAAATTAACTATTCATTTGTTTACGAATCAAAACAATTGCCAGCTTTACGATTCAAATGAAGTTGACAAGCGTAAAGTGTCGGGTTGTTATTTTATTGTACCCCGAAATGTTGCAATGTATTCGATCTTTAACATATCAAAAACAAACTGAACTAAACTCAATTAAAAGCAATATAAATAATTAAAATAACCGGAAAACCTGAAACAAGTTCTACCAAATCAAGCTGGTTGTCGTTTTCACGCTTTTTCCGCTGGATTTGACGGAAAACTAAATGGATTTTGCAACACTTGCTGCAAAGGCAACTGAGTGTAATGATAATGGTTCTTATTTTTTTGTGCCTCGAAATGTTGCAAGCGGAAAACCCGAAACAAATTTCCGCTGGCTGTCGTTTTCACGCATTTCCACTGTATTTTAAGGAAAATAAAGAGATTTGGCGACAATATCAACCGAGTTAAAAGGCAATTTGATGGCTTTGTTGTTGTGCAATTTATGTATTCAATAAAAGGGGAAGAACCGCAGCCATGTGGGTGTATCATTATTTTGGATTACGTCTACAGAATTAACTGTTTAGCAGTGGGTGTTACAGAGCTGTACTTGAACAAGACCAAAGTTACACAAGACCAGAACTGAGCACAATTTCGCCGAAATACTTACTGAATAATTACTGAACGACAGATTAATATATATATATAAATATCCATCTATATCTTTTTATATATTTTTCTTCAGCTAGAAAAAGGCGTTTCGACTTACCCCTGGGCGGTGGTCCCGATTTGGGGGCTGTGTGCGTGCAGCAGGGTCTCCCGATTTTCGATATGGATCCAGTCGAACCGAAATTGGAAGGCGGCTTAGTTTTTGTTGGTATCCCGGTCACGGAGGAGGCGGGCATGGGTATATTTGATCGGCTGGGCGGCTTTATTTTAGCCGCCTTGGCCGGCGTTTCCGTTTCTGTTGCCGGAGATATTTCTGCTGCCGCATTCACATTTTCTTCCTTTGCTGTTGTTTCACTCATTTTTCACTTTGTTGTTTTTTCTTTTTAACTTTTATAAGACACACGCGTATTAAAATGTAAAACGATATAAAAGCCGGCTTTGGAGAACTGCCAGAAATGTGTTGAAAGGAATTAAAGTGGCTTGAACGCTGATTACTTACCTTCGAATTGGCTAAAACCAAAATATTGTATTTTTAATTTTCATATATGTTTCGCAGCACGTGGACACACTGTGCGGCCAAGTGACGTTTTGGCGCGCACGCAGGCTATCTCGCTCGCACGCTCGACGGCTTGCGCGTACACAGCCAACAGCTGATTGAAGCTGATTTTTTTTTCTTTTTTTTTCACCTTGAAAAACAAACAAAATAACCGCTGCTTTTGATTTTTGGTTTCGGTGTGACCGCCTTTTTCGTTATAATTTGAAATATGCGGAACTGATGCTGCCAGCTCGTTGACACCTTGAATTAATTATGTATACTTCTCACAGAGGCGTTCACTTACACACAGGCACACGCGCACACATACACAAATGGACCATTTATTGAATCAAATATTTGCTGGGGTTGTTGTATGATCACACGGATGTGCACAGGGGATTGGGAGCATAAACGGTTTGTTGTTGTTGGCACCGTTTTGCTTGACACAGATTCGGACGCGACGACGTAGCCAGCGACGGGCGTTGATAAGATAACGTTGCACAATGCACCGCTGTTAACGAGGACGTTGGTATACGAAACGCGTTTACATTTACTCAATTTATAACTAATTTACTTAGAAATTTTTTCGCACACTTTCGGTGTTGGTTTTAATAATTTTTTTAGGCTGCGTTGGAATTTTTGTTGTTGCACTAGTGATGGTAAGAAGTCGCTGCAATGTTTCTATCGATAGGTGTCAACCTATCGATATAGAGGCTCTGGTCCGCTAACCGTCTGGAATGGTATCTTATTCAAATGTATTAAAATTGCATTTAAACAAATGGTTACTTGTATTTTAACTTAAATGTGGTGGGCAGACTAATCGTTTGACAAACTTTTCAATTTCGACGCTGCTAAAATACCACGATTTGGTATTAGCTGAATTGTGGTGAATTTGTGCTTAACACATTTGGTCACACTGTTTGACAGACGCTTCAGTATTTTTTTTAATTTCGTGGCGTGCGTTTGGGTTTTGCCGCTGTTCCGCTTGATTTTTGGGTGTTTTTGTGTTTGTGCGAGCGCGCGCGCGTATGTGTGTGTGAAAAGAAAGAAGCCGCAGAGGAAAATCCGATTCTTGGAAATCTTATCAATGAGTTTTTAGGTGCTGCCATAGTTGGAAAATGCCAACGCACTCAACAAAACTCGCACGTTTGTAGCTTGCAGCTGCAGTTGTTGTCGGCGCGTCTGTCGTTTGTTATTACTGCTACCACGCCCACACACACAGACACACAGGCTCACACACACAGCATGGCAGCCACGGTGTATAAACGCCTACACAGCGCCAGCATTGGCGGCGGCGGCGGCGGCGGAGGCAGCCTCATCGCTTCCACCACTTCCCCCGCGTCCATGGGCGGCTCCTCGCCCATGCTGGGCCACTCGCAGCTGACGCGCTCGCTGGAGCGCATCCTCGAGGAGGCGCACTTCAGCGGCGAGCTGATACTGACCAATCGCAAGCTGAAGGACTTTCCCAAAACGGGCACCAAATACAGCCTTACGGATACCGTTATTGCAGGTGCGTATTCAACATTTAATGGCCCCCCCTTAACCCCTGCCTGCCTCTCATCTATGCTGGGTGCGGCTGCCATTCACATTTATGCTAAAATCTCCTTTTGTTCCGCTTGAAAATCAATAATTTGCAGCAGCCCGCCGCTCTCTCTCTCTCTCTCGCTCGCTCTCTTTCTATCCTTATCTCCCTCTCTCTGTGTCTTGCTCCCTTCGCTTGCTTTGCCAAGGGGCCTGTCCATCTGCAGTCGTTTTATGTCTTTTTATTGCTTTCGCACGCACTTGCTCTCCGCAGCTCGCCTCTCTTTCTCTCTCTCTCTCTCTGTCTCTCCGTCTACAAGGACAGTAATTATTGCAGCTGTTTTTTCGTTTTGCCTTTTTTATTTCCATTTGCTGCATTCTGCACTATTCGCATTTCGGGTGGGTTTTTTTTTCTGCCTGTTTCAAGTTCAGCCAACTTTCATTTTTGTTGTGCCCAAAAATGCACTCAATACACACACACAGATACAGCCACCCACACAACCACCCAACTAACTACCCCGAGGAGCGAACCATCTGTTTTAATAAGTGAACAGCCCGTCGACTTTTCGCTCTGCCCATCGCCCATCTTTGATTCGCTTTCCTTTTGATAGAGTTGTAGAAAGGTCTTAAAAAAATGAATTAAATTTTAACATAGGTGTAACTTTAGATAAAAAGAAAAACAATTGTTGAAATGTTATAAATTGATGTAATAGATAAATAGATAAACACTATCAAGGATTAGTTCTTAGAACTACTTTAATATGTTTCAAGAACTTAAGTCATATGTTCTTGAACAGATGAGTAAAGTCTTAGCAGCACCAAAGATATATCATATATATCAACTATAGGAACAATCAGTCGGAAAAGGAGTTTTTTTTTGTAAATGTCATATATATGCCATAAGCCAGAAAGGGAGTTAACTCTTTGGAAATCCGCAGTTCTTTTTTCTTTACTACTGATTAGAAAGCTTCAAAGAACTCTTTAAACTCTTTATTGTTTTAAGTGTTTCCTTATTGTTTTTAGTGTTCCCAAGAGAATAACAAGCGAGGCGATAGGAAATTGCAAGAAAATAAAAATAAAATTACAAACCTGTGAAGGTTTTTTAGTTCTATTAGTTCTATGAACTGCAGAAAAAGATAGAGGATGTAATTAAAATTAAATATGATATAGGTTATCCAGTTCCAGTATCGATTCGTGGTCTTTATTTTCAATAAATAAATAAACGATTCGGTTGAACTTTCTTGGGTTTTGCTTCCGGCATTTTCCAATTAAGTTTCGTTTGTGGTTCGATGCCTTTTGCCGGCTTCACGATTGACTCATCGCTTGCAGATTTATGTGTGTGTGTGTATGTATGTGTCTGAGTGTGTGTGCGTGTGCGTAGGCGTGACTAATTAGCAATTTAAATCATTGGCCCCTTTTGGTGTGAACAACACCATAAGACCTACCCTTTCCATCCCTCCTCCTACTCCCCCCCCTTCTTGTGTGAAGACACAATTAAGTTGTTTTGTTGCTAAAATATTTATGAAAATGTTGTGCCAATAAAGCTGAATAAGACGAAGAAGAAGAGCCACCCCCCCATTGAGGGGCGAAAAACTGGCGAAAGGTGGCAACATCATTTTCTATGCTAACCACCGGCTCAGAGCGGGCGAGTTTCGAATAACCACTTGGAACCAAGAAATCAATGAGAGCCATAAGGAATTTTTTTTTTTGGTTTTCCTTTCATTTCTTTTGCCAGCAACCCTCAACGATGTTAGAGTGGAGAGGGTGGGGGTTATCGTAGGTGGCAACGCTTCCTCAAAACCATTTGTTGTTGTGGTCTAGACCCCAGTCGCCCCTGCACCCCTCCTCCCCCCTGCAAAAGTCATTTCGTTTTCACTGCAAGCGCAGCACGTGATTAAGTTGAATGTCACGTAAATCAAACAACGAACAATAAACGTAGAAAATAAACAAATGCAACTGCAAAGCAGAGAAACTCGACTGGGCGACGTGCAGGAAATTGCTTTAAATAATTGCAAGCTGCAAAAGAAAGAAAATAAATATTTGCAGCAGCTGCATGAAGTGCAGCAGACAAAGGTAGCAGAAGTTAAGCAAAAAGGAGCATATCAAAAGGTAGCAAAAACTGAAAAGGAACTGAAAAGAACCCAAGGGTAGCTGAAGATAAAGAAGGAGCAGAAGCTCATGCAGCTGAAGTACAAAACGCATTTAAACATTGCAATAGAAAAGGAGCAGAAAAAGGTAGCTGTAGACGTTAGAAGAAGAGCAGAGGATAGAAGTGCAGCAGATTTAGGTAGTAGACACGACACTGGCAGCTGCGCAGCGTGCGCTGCAATTGAAGCTGCTGCCAGTGTTGCTGTGCATGCACAAAATGTCCCCAACTGAACAAGAAATAAAGTTGTTGTTGGCAAACAAAACAATTTTAAACCGAAGGGAACGAAGAGAGACAACTGTCGTTTGTTGTGTGTGCGTGTGTGTGTCTTTCATAGTTCCCGTTGTCGCTGTTGTTGTAGTGTGTAATGTGTAAATCTGAAGCCGACAGCTTTGTAGTTTTTTTTTTTTATTATTATTTGTTGCTCCAAACACTCAGCAGAACTCGCACCAGAGGAAGCGACGCTGTCAGATGCGGTCGGTCGGGCTAGGCACGTCGCACGCTCAGTGGTTGTTAAACTGTGCTGCGTGCTTTGCATGCGCGACAAATGGGAAGCGCTGCGCAGCTAGAGATGACACATTGCGGCGATCGTAGGGCGTGATTAGTATGAAAATGTATTTTAAGGGCATGTCGCTCACGAATAATGCAAAATATCGTATGTTAAGCAAGATTCTCTCTTAGTGCACTTATTATTAGATATTTTCGTTGCCTCTCTTGGCAATTAATAAATGCGCGAAAAATGAATATTCTTTTAGCTAAATTTCGTTGTCTTTCTATAGATAAATCATCGAAAAAAAAAAACATAAAATTGAGGCTAGTCGGCTGCAAACTTGACACAGAAACGAGCATTCATTGAGTGTATCTATTAATTCAGAATTGTAAGCAATATTTAATGGCTCCACGATCTGTGGCAGGGGCAATTCTGAGGCATAAACAATTTACGTTGTTTATTGGTGAGCGTAGCACGCGCTCACCAACACAAGTACAAGAACACAAGTACAAGAACACAAGAACTATGTTTATGCGCTGCGAACCGTGATATACAAATATCGTGATACTAAATAATACTTGAGAAGTGAAGCTGAAACTGAAATATATTAACAAAAAAATGTTAAAAACATGTCTTTCTTCTTTTTAGTTTTTCTTTTGTTGTTGAACAAAAATATCTTTTATCTTTAACTTATCTTCATTGAATGGTATTAATTTTCGAATCAATTGATTTAACCTACAACCAAGATAAGATAGATATGCAGATAAAACGACGTGCAAACGATTTAATCTTAAATATTGAATTTATATATTTCACTTCGCGATAAGCATTTTTCAACAATTAATCATCGTGTAAACATTGCATCGACAATAACAGCTCAACTGGACAACAGCTACTGGAACAGCAGCTGCTATCAGCTTACAACAACTGCAAATAAATTAAGGGCAATAGCCACAGCAACAACAACAATAACAACAACAGCAACAACAAAGAAAAAGACAACAACAGCAACAAATTAAACACACGCCAGACATTTGCTAGCCGTGGTGTTTCTAGTGTGTATGTGTGTATATGCTTGTGTATGTGTGTGTGTATATAAGAAAAACTATGCTCTTGCAGCTGAAAAATGCTGCCTCAGCTGAACGAATACTCGCTTTAAAAAAGGAAAATTCATCAACGGCAACAACAACAACAGCAATTCGAAATGTGTACACTTCAAATGTTTCAATATTTATTTTATTATTTGTTTACTGTTGGCAAACAAAAAGTTGTTGTTGTTGTTGCTGTTTATCTTTAAGTTTACAATGTGACCAAATGTGAAATACTCGCGAAATTGCAGAGCACTAAACAAACACAACTGTGTGTGTGTGTTTGGGTATGTGTGCGTGCCTGTGTGTGTATTGAGTGGCTGTTAAGTGCCGTTAAGCGGGTGAGGGGTGGGTGGTGCGGGAGGCAGTGGAGCAGCCTGCGCTTTCCACATGAAATCGAACCAATCGAAGCACGCAACTCCGATGCGATTTCATCATGAGACACACATCGAAGCGGGAATTATAATTGCTGTTGCAGTTGTTGTTGTTGTTGTTGTTGTTGTTTTGATTGGAGGATAGTGTGGAAGATTGATTGAAGAGGGTAAACCATATGGAAACTGTTTTGTTGTTTGTTTTCCCAGCTGCGTATTTACAAATCGCGTTTGCTCAGCGATAAGCAACCGAGTCCAAAGTGTGGGAATCATCATTTGAGTATAAAGAAAGCATTTTATTAATAGATTTGAAAACATGTCAGTTATGTATAACCAGGCCTTCTTCAAGAATGTTCCAGAGTAAACACTATTTTAAGACATCCTTAGGAGAGCGAGAGAGGGGGAGAGAGAGAGGGCAAGAGACACGACCAATTTAATAAATTTCCAAATTTTCTTATACATACATATATCTGGATCATTTTTAACTTCAACCTTAAACTGGTTCCGAGTCCGGTTCATATATAAGTAGTTCAGCATATGCGGCTGTGAATCACATATGTATGAACCGGTTCCATTTTGGTTCCTTCAAGAATGTTCCAGATTAAACACTATTATAAGACTTCCTTAAGAGAGACGACCACTTTAATATTTTCTGCTATGACACCAAATTTAATATTATTTCTGGATCATTTTCAAATTAACTTTACACTGGTTCCGATTCCGGTTCATATATAGGCAGTTCAGCCTATGCGTCAACGAAACATGAATCACATATGAACCGGTTCCATACAGATTTTGGTTCCTTCAAGAATGTTCCAGATTAAACACTATTATAAGACTTCCTTAAGAGAGAGAGATCATATTTAAGTTACCTTTAAACTGGTTCCGAGTCCGGCTCATATATTAGTAGTTCAGCCTATGCGGCATCTAAACATGAATTACATATGAACCGGTTCCACACACGATAAGATTTTGAGGTTAACCACTTTAAGTCCTCGCTTATTAGATTGTGCTTTTATGCCATATAAAGTCTGATTACTCAGTGTGACCATATTTACAATAGGCATAAAATGCAAACTTCCAGCCCAACATTACACCGTAAAAGTCTCTCAGAGGAAAACTCGTACGCTTTGCCCATTTATTCCATTATGAATCATAATTCGAAGCGTGTGCCCAACATCATCATCATCAACGATCATCGTCATCATCATCATGATTGTCGGCGAAAGCCAGCAATAAAATTGAGTAAATTAATTTCAATAAATCCATCAATAGAAGCCACCGCGTGCGCCGTCCCAGCTGCCGGAATAGCCCGTCACGAGTGGCAAATGTGGTTCCATATTAGAATTGGGCTCCAGCTACCCAAATGTGAGTCCATGTGTCTTCTTGTCTGGAATGTGGCGCCATTAATTTAATTTTTTGTTGCTTCCGTTGACGCCCTTCAACGGCAAATGGCCGCCCCTTCCTCTCTTCCTCTCTTCCTCAACGTGGACGGCTGCACCCTTATTGCATGAGTTATTCCATGGCCAATTTTTGGGAGTATATTCTGCAATATTTATGCGCTGTGCTGCAGGTGTGCGACATTCTTCCAATTTTCAATTTTGTTGTCGCCAAAATAAAAGCAAATTTCATTTGATTTTATTTGTGCTGTTTTTTGTGTGTATCGCAATTTGTTTTGGCCAACAGGCAAGTGACCATGTGGCAGGTGGCAGGTGGCAGGTGGCAGGTTCGCAGCTCGTCCCAGTTAGCCTATCGCGGATGCTGCACGGGAAATATGCGCGGATCCAATTTCCGCACGTTGCGGCGGATTCCATAAACTTAGCTGATGATGTCACCTGCCTGTCCTTGGCACATCCTGTTGCCAGGCAAAGTTTATTCAACCGACTCGACATAATGTGGGTGCAGCAAAGTGCATCTCAAGCGTCTGCCTTTGTCTGCCTTTTGTGCATTTGTATTCAGGGCGGGGGCCTGGCAAGGGGCAGGGGGAGTGTAGGGGATTACGCTAATGTGAAGCCATAGCGAGAACCTACCCAAGCCGCGCCCCAAGTGCTGCCTTTCTGTTGCTCCCAAAGGGGGGCTGGAGAAGGAGAGGTGCAAGCGAAGCATAAAGCAATCTTCATTGGCCTATAAACAACGTAGGTTGGGGAGCCACTGGGTGTGCGTAAGTCAACAACAACAACAACAACAACCAGTCAAATGGCATCGTTTGTCGTCAGCCAGTTTTAGCGTTGAGTTTTCTGAGTACTTGGAAGTGGCTGACGGATTCGCATTTTGTGGTTTTTCTTCCTCAAGAGCATTGCATAAGCCGAACGAACGGATCACATAAGTAGTATTCGCAACAACCAGTGTTGAACAACTGGTTCGAGATACGAGCTGCACTCTTTGAACTAGTTTAGAGAAGCTCTAAAAATTAATTTATGAACTTTCACAACTCTGGCAAATGCCCAGAGGAGGTTTTATCATGATTTAATAAACAGTTAAGGATCGCATAAGTAGTATTCGCAACAACCAGTGTTGAACAACTGGTCCAAGATACGAGCTGCAGTCTTTGAAATACTTTAAAGAAGCTTTAAAATTGCATTTTCAAACTTTCACAGCTCTGGAATATAAGCTTTATCACGGTTTAATAAACACTTAAGGCTTTCATAAATGTGGATTTTCTTTTATAACAACCACTTTAAATTACGCTTAAAATGTCGGTTCAGTTTCTTTCGTACATGATATCATCATATTGTTTTAATGACAGCTTTTAGACTTTTAATGGGCTGCAAACTAGTTTAAAAGGTCACGCATTGAACTCCACGCACTTGAGCAAATAGTTAACCAACACTAAACTCAAAATTTAGACTTCAAATAATAGTGAAATTTTTTATAGGCGAGTCAGTAGATAAAATATGCGCATTGCCGAAAACAATTTCCCAAAAGCGAACAAGTCTGGTCAATATTTAGGCAGGGAATTATTTACCCGTAAAGCTAACCAGTTAAAGCACTTCACAACACTGGCATAACTATATTTCATGCTGCTGCTGCTTCACCCACACATTATCCAATCTGACCACATGCATAGCTCCATATCCAAACTACGCCCACTCCGAAAACCTAACGCACAATTTCGTGTACACAATAAATTTGGTTGTTTGCCTTTTTTACTATCCCCATTGCCCCATTGTCTTGCCCCGTCCCAGCCCAGCCCGCCCCTCGATTCTCGACGAGCTGCGCCTGTTGTTTGCGCTCTCATTTTGCATGCAAATTCATTTAGTAAATTAATTGCCCATTCCACGGCACTTTCCCACTGTGTGTGTTTTCTGTGGCCAGAATCGGGCTGCGGGCAAATTGTGAATTGCCGGCATATTGAGGTCATGCGCTCCAGTGTGGCGTGGCGGAGTCGGCTTCGGAGTCCGAATGCGTGCCGTGATAAGGCAAGCAACTCCACCTTCCTCCCTCCCTCCCGCGCCTTGCACCCCAAAATAACTACATGCAGGGGAGGCGCATCTCCTGCCTGTCTGTCGCCCCCAGTAATTAATGTCGCTTCCCCCTTGTTGTCATTTACAGATCTGTCCCGAAATAGATTCTGTGAGCTGCCCGAGGAGATCACAACGTTTGCGTTCCTGGAGACGCTGATGCTCTACCACAATGCCATACGCAGCATACCGGAGTCCGTGAAGCAGCTCTCCTCGCTGACGTATCTGGATTTGCGCAGCAATCAGCTGGGCTCGCTGCCGCGCGAGATCTGCTTCCTGCCGCTGCAAGTGCTCCTGGTGTCCCACAATCGGTTGGCCGCGCTGCCCGATGAGCTGGGCCGCCTGGATCAGACGCTCACCGATCTGGACGCCTCCTACAATCAGCTGGCCGCGCTGCCCGTCCGTCTTGGCGAGCTGCGCACCCTGCGCTCCCTTTCGCTGCGCAGCAACCAGCTGCTCTATCTGCCGCGCGAGGTCACCTGCCTGAGCCTCGTCTCGCTGGACGTGAGCAACAATCGCATCGCCAGCCTGCCCCTCGAGATACGCCACATGAGCACCCTCGTGGAGCTGCAGCTGGAGAACAATCCCCTCACCTCGCCGCCGGCAAGCGTAAGTGCACAAGAGAGACTGACTGTCTATATGTAAAAATATCTAGTCATTGGCATAGGAACTGATTAGATAGGATATCAATTCCATATTTGTTTATATTTCAACACAGCTAGAAGCTATCGCATTTCCCCTGTATGCCCTGCTATTGTCACACTATTAAGTAATATTAATGGTCTATATATAGATATGCGATAATGAGTAAATTTAATCTTGAGTAACTTCGGTACTTAGAGTCCCATCTTTATGAAATTTTCAGGGTTTTAATATGACATACTAGCGGGTATTGCCCGCCCTTGCCCGTGGAACATTTTGTGCTAACAATTTTAAATATCACCACTACATCGAATAAAGAATCGAATCAGAAGTTTCAGAGGTTTCCAAATTTCCACAGTTGCGGGTGGATTTCTCTAAATCGCTGAAACACGTATTCATTATGTTTTTATGTAGAGCTTTAAAAAAAAGTTTGATGCAAATCGGACAAAACCTGAAAACTTCTTTGAAAGACGTCTCAAATGATTTTTCATATAGATCCTTGGAAATGAGTTTGAGCGCGAAAAAAAATCTTTGGCCTCCATTTCCACCAAGAAGGGATGAATTTTCTAAAAAGTGTGAAACACCACTCAAATGAATTTGAACAAAGATCTTTGATAATGAGTTTAAGGCCGATCGGATGATAAACAAAAAAGTTTCATACAAACGATTTTCTCGATTTTCCACACTTTCGGGTGGAATTTCCCGAAACCCCGTCTTAACGTGCACCTTCAATAGACAAGGGAATTACAGTGAAAATTTCAGATTCCTTGCTCTTACTATTTGGGCTGTGCGCTGATCATCAATCAGATAGTCAGTCAATCAGTCAGTCGGTCAGTCAGTCAGGTCAAAGAGTGTTATATATAGCGATAAAAGTGCTTACTGTTTGTTTACACTGTTTGGGCTGTGCGTTGATAATCAATCAGTCTGCCAATCAATCAATCAGTCAGTCGGCCAGTCAGTCAGTCAATCAGTCAGTCAGGACAAAGAGGGTTATATATAGCGATAAAAGTGCGTACATACCAACACTCAGTTTACACTGTTTGGGCTGTGCGTTGATCATCAATCAGTCTGTCAATCAATCAGTCAGTCGGCCAGTCAGTCAGGGCAAACAGTTTTATATATAGAGATAAAAGTACATACATACCAAGACTCAGTTTATTATTCCAACTCGAATCGCATCGATTTAATTCATGCTCTTTGATGTACTTACAGCTCTGCATGCGTGGCCTGGTGCACGTGTTTAAATTTCTGGAGACGCAGGCGACCAAGGAGGAGAAGGGTGCTCGAGCAGGCGGCAATTATGATGGCTACACGACGCTGCGACGTGCGCCGCGTCACAATTCCAGCGGCAACATGCTGGAAACTGCGACCACGCAACGGCATGCCGGGCGCCATCAGATCGATTCCGGCTACAGCACGAGCGATGGGCTGGACAAGCGCTGGTCCCACGATGCGCCCGGCAAGTCCAAGACGGACTCGCCGCTTCACTGTGCGACGCTGCCGCGCACTCTGCCCTCCGGTACGGGCAGCAGTCAGTCGCAGTCGCAGCAACATCTAAGCGCAGATCTGATGGATGCATCGCTCACCTCCAGCACGAGCACGATTGTGGACGAGAGTCTGACGCTCAGTGCGGGCGTCTCGCCAATGGCATCGCCCTGCAAGCGATCGACGTCGTCCGCCACGGAGCACATCAGCTACGCGCACTCGAACAGCTCGAGCAATGGCTCGTCGCCGGACCAGGACGATGATCTGATGCTGGATCATCAGGAGCGCAGCGTTAACGGCAGCAATGGCAAGCTGAACAAGAGTCTCAGCAACATTCAGACCTACAAGTGAGCCACAGATTCAAGAGTCTCCAAATTGTCAACCATTTAATCTGTTTTTATACCTTCGGCAGGGAGTACAAGGATGCGCTGAAGCAGCAGCGCAATCAGGAGATTAGCAGCGTCTACAAGCAGAAGCATCCCAATGCCAATTCCAGTCCCAACGAGGAGGAGCTGCCGCGCCTAACAAACGGCCAATCGGCCACGGCCACGGCCACGCTGCCAAAGTCCATTATGAAGCAGCCCAGCAGCAACGGTCACAACGGCAATGGGAATGGGAACGGCATTGATGATGTGGTTATACCAAAGAAGCCCATACAAAAGGTGATTCCATCACGCAACACGGAGCTGATGTCATCGCTGGCATTGAAGTCGTCGCCGCCAACGTCAGCCACAGACCCAAATGGGGCCAATTGTGCGGGCTATGTGAAACCCCACAGTCCCATGCAGAATGGCCTCGGGGTGCTCACCAACAGCAACAGCAACAACAACGGCTGCAACACCAAATTTAGCACGTCCACCAGCAGCTCCAGCTCCGGCCTGGTTAAGTCGCCTGTGAGCGCCACCAGCAAATTGGGCAACGTGAAGACGCATCGCACGGTCACTTGGAATCATGATATACCTGCCGAGAAGTTGAGCTTCACCATGCGACGCGAGTTCGATCGTCAGCGCGAGGAGACGGAGCTCATGTCCCAGCTGCGTAGCGTGAGTGCGAGAATCGTATTGAATGAATCCTTGCTCAGCTTTTTATCTTTGCTTGCAGATCATTGAGACACGCTTGAAGATGACGCTGCCCGAGGATATCGCATCGGCACTCACAGACGGCGTCATACTCTGCCATTTGGCCAACTATGTGCGTCCGCGGTCAGTGGCCAGCATCCATGTGCCATCGCCCGGTGTGGTGAGTGTTGCGCTCCAACAAAAGCAATGTGGCACACAGCACAGAGATCACATATTAAGAAATCAATCTATAGGATTAGCTATTTTGTATTAGTCTATAGATCGTCTGTCTACATTTCCAACTGTATTCTGTTTCCCATCGTAGTATATTTCCAATCGAAAACTGTGTCTGTTATTTTGTTGATCCTCGTTGGTCCTTGTGGCTTGGATCTTTAATCCGGTTCCAAAAGAAATTTTACAAAATTTAGATAAAGTAATTTATTTGAAATACAAAAATGTGGTCAGATTAGAAATGAGGTTCAATTCATTGTAAAGAGAACTGGAAATACGGGTGAAGTAATTTATTTAATGCTGGTCTTCGCGACCTTTCCCTATTTTAATTATTTTATTGGCTGGCTCTAGCTCCGGGCTTATAAAAATAAAATGTGGAAACAATTTAATTAAATATTTTTTATCCAATATATTTCGGTTGCAGGGCAATTATTGAAACGGAAATATATTGGATGAAAAATATTAAATGAAATTGTTTCCACTTTTTATTTAAACAAACCCCTCGAGTCAGCCAATAAAATAATTTATTTATTTAAAATATAAAAATGTGGTTAGATTAAAAATGAGGTTCAGAGAATTGTAAATACGGCTGCTAATTAGTTTAGCTTGCAACTTAAAGAAAGGAAATAATAGTAATTAAGTTAAATTAGCTCATTTAAGATCTTAATCTGTAGCTTCTTAGGTGTGCCACATTGTTTTTGTTTAACTCTGCCAAATGGAGATATGTAAATAATGTAATTTTTCTTCAGAACAAATTATCAATGGCGCGCTGTCGACGCAATGTGGATAACTTCTTGGAGGCCTGTCGTCGCATTGGCGTGGATGAGGTGCGTATTTCAACCCTTTTTTTACAGTCCTACTCATAAGTTAGACAACAGTTAATATCTAGCTCAATTGTCGGTTGTGGGGCAAGTCAAATGCTTAATGCGCTTAACGCTTTTCCGCTTTGTAGTCGGTTTGCATTTATCAGAGACTGCTTTTTGTCTAAACACCTACCCTTACACCTAGCCCTACCCCCTACACACACACACACACACACCTACACATACTTTTGAAAAATGATGCATAAAATCTGTTATTGGTGTTGGTTGCAGGAGTTGATTTGCTCCTGTGCAGATGTTGTGCCACAGCAACAACAAAGCGAACATCCACGCGCGGATGATGACTATGACGCTGATGTGTATGTCGATGATAAAGACAGCAGCAACAGTTGCAGCAGCAGCAGCAGCAGCAACAACAATAACATTGATACAAAGCAAGTGCCAAACGCAGTCGCCCTGCTGCGCACGGTTGCCGCACTGATTGCCCTCGATGCGAATCCACATCATCAGCATATGCGCTACCTGCAACAGCAGGAAGAGTTGCAGCTGAAGCTGCAGCAGCTGCAACAGCAGCAGCAACAAGAGCAAAACTCCTGCACCAAACAGCCAGTACAGATGTTGCAGCAACAACAACAACAACAGCAACAAATAGATAATGTATTATATGAGAATTGTGAGTTTGTCAATGGCAAGGAAGCGCATATGTCTGATGATGATGCAACAGCAACATGCATGCTCTACGAGCCACTGCAACAGCAACAGCAGCAGCAGCAGCAACTGGGCGCAGTGGGTCAGCTGCTGCGCACGGCCAAACTGAAGACCTACGAGAAGATCAAGCATAATTTATTGAGCGCACACGGCCAGCACAGTTTTCAATTGAACAACAACAATCGCACGCTGCAAACGATTATCGAGAGCGAACACGATGTGGCCGCCGCTGGACCGGCTGGTCACTATCATCTGATTGACGAGAAGCAACAGCAGCGGGAGCAGCTACGGGAACAGCAGAAGGAGGAGAAGGAACAGCCCACAGTTAAGCCGCTCGCCAAGCGCATTGAGTTCTTCGAGCAGCAGCCCAAACTGGAGGTCTTTAGCATCTATCGCATAGATGAGCAGCAGCTGCAGCAGCAGCAGCCGCCGCCGCCGCACAAGCTGGAGCAGCTGAAGCAACACGAAGCTGGTACTTTGTTGCTGAAGCATGACTCCCACACGCTGACGATCATCCTGTCGTGCGTTTTCATAGCCACTTTCCTGTGGCTGGTCTTCTTCCCATTGCCCGGCTAGCAATGGCACGCCCCCCTGCAGCTTCTACCGCCTTTACGTATTGCCAATAGTTTTAAGATGGAGCTCACGCAGCTTTCATGGCGCTTGTACTAATTTATTTAACTTGAGGCTGCTTTTACGTTTAGTGCTAATAAGTATTACGCTAAAATCTAGATGTAAAACCCCAAAAAAAAACCCAAAGACTTTGTAGTGCAACACATATTGAGGGTATTCCCCCGAATTGTATTTGCTATCATGTGAGATTTATACACACATTCTTGACTATATACGACACAGACACACACATATATACAATTCATCACAAATAACATTTTCACTTAGTTTTCAAAAAGTATTTATATTTTGAAAAAAAAACTATACCTATTCCTAATGCTAGGCTACAACGAAAAACACACTTGAATTGCGTTCCGATTGTTAGTTGAACTAAGTAGAAAGTAGATACAAGTTAAACAGTGCTGTAAAGGACTCGATTACCAGTTACCAGTGCTGCAAAGGACAATGAAAGGTTTAGATTTACATATGGGTTGTTGTTATTGACCAATGGGTCGGCTGGGACTAGCAGGCAGGCGAAGCAGGGACACAAAATAGTTATAGAAAACATCGCGAAATAGTTATATATATTATATCTATAAACACTCCAACAAAGATCAACAAACTATATTCGATATACTCGAGCGCACAACTCTTGAACAATCAATTTTCAACGCACACAGTTCTCATTATAAAAATAT
Organism: Drosophila lacicola; assembly: GCA_035045355.1. Lineage (NCBI taxonomy): Eukaryota > Metazoa > Arthropoda > Insecta > Diptera > Drosophilidae > Drosophila > Drosophila lacicola. The sequence goes on from JAWNPB010000192.1 coordinate 184,497, forward strand.
ATGACAAAAATAGTGCCTTTGACTGTACAGTTTAGACAGTCTGAATCAGCTATATAACTTTATATATAGTACACACACATCTTCAAGCAATATTTCTTGATTTCGTTGCCAAGATTTTCGATCAATTGTGAACATAATTTGTATTTTATGTGTACAACTTACTGAGTGAACGAACAGAGCGCTTTTTTCTTCCAATGACTATAATTGTATTATTTAAAAACATTAATTAAAAGAAAAACTATATATTCCATTCCTAACTATATCATATAATTTAATTTAAATTTATATATGCTTATATAATGCAAATAAGTACTTAACGAACTCTCGATGAAAAGCTAATCAAATTTCTAAAAGAAAAACAATCTGGAAAACTTACATAGTTATGTAAATTTGCCCAAGTACTTAAAAAAGATAACTTGTATACACATATTTATATTTTGTCTAACAAAAAAGAGAAACATATAAACATTCAGGCAGCTATAAGAAATGCATTAAAATATAAATTTAGTTATAGTCATTAATTTTTATAAACGACATTTAACAAAGACAAGCTATTTATGCTCTATATATATACTAAGAAATCTGTAAACAAAATTATGAAAAACAATCAAAAATACCAGGAAAATGATATATTTATGAGCCGCAGTAACATTTGAAGCCAAACAACAAGCCAAGTTATAAGCATATTGCACAGTGGAGCAAACTTCCAATGTTTCCAGTCATTTATTCTTCAAACCAAACGAAAACTAATGCATTTATTGTAAGCATTAAGGAGAACTATGCGAAAATGTCAAAGAAATATAATACATTAATATGAACAATAAGCATTTGAAAACTAGTTTTTATGGCCAATGTGCGCACAGTTTGATGGCAACTGTTGCGTAGCCGAGACACGCACCCAGGTCACAGTGACTGTAAAACTGGCGCGAGAGAAATACAGAACTGAGTTGTAAAGCTTATATTCTATGCTTCTATTTGTTTGTATTTTACTTTATTAAATTAATCTTGTAAACTTATTTTCACGCAGAATCTAATTTGCTGCGCTGCCGATGTGCTCGAAGGCAAAGGTGCCGTCCAGGTGTCCATTACGGTGGGTGAACTCTTCCGGCTGCATGGCAGCGGCTTGGTCTGTGGCGGCGGCAGTGGCAGCAGCAGCGGTGCTGCCACGCCCACAAAATCACCAACCAGAACAACACGTGCCACATTGTCGCCCACGCCCCTAGTCTAGTGGGAGGAGGAGGAGGAGGAGGAGGTTCAGGACGAGGTGGAGGAGTTTCTTTTGATGCTGAGACACGTGCAGCAAATGGATAATACTTTTGGAACAACTATTTAATGAACACACGGGTTTCCTGCATAACACATTGTGAAGAATTTGAAAGTTGGCCGCCTTTTTGTTGTATTTGTAGCCAAGTTAGTTTAGATATGATGCGTGAACATTATGTCAAATGCTTTGTTAGTTTATTTATTTATGTAAATACACACAACATAAAGAACACACAATGAAACCAAAAAGCACACACATACACACACACACATACACATACCAACGAATTTGAGTTAGTCACAAAGAAGTATTTATTAAATTTGTCATTTGAATTTCTGCATACACACACAGTTGTATATTATTAGTTTGTAATCTGGCAAAGGTTTTCCCACATGCATCTCAAACTGTATGCCATTTGTTTCTGTTATATACCTATTTGCTGTTTGGCCAAAATTTGAATAGCGTACTAAATGAATACTGTTTTAAGTATGAATCAATCAGTCTATATATACACCCATAACATACATGCATACATATAAATAATTTGTCATATATCTATATACATGTGTATATGACTAATTTTATAATATTGATTATGTAGCTTAGTTCTAACGATAGCTGTGCTCACTTTTCTACACTTTATACGAAGCGAATTATGCACTAAACTGTAAGTCTTCGAATATATATTAAATAAAATGGAAATTGTCATACGTATCTTTCTCGATGCTCTGCTTTTATTTCAACTTCTGATACTCGCCTTGCCTCTCCCTGTTTGCCCAAGGCTTCAAGATGTGCGCACACATGTGCCCCATGCTCGAAGCCCTCCCTGCCTGTCGCAAAGAACAACAAACTCGTGCAGTCGCAATTTGCCAAACACTTTTTTCGTTGTTACCAAAAGCTAACATTTTCTTTGCTGACTTTTGCCGGGGATTTTCATTTTTCGCATTTTACGACAGGCCTACGACACTTGCTGCCCGCCCGCCAAATTGAAAGACGATGCCAGCTGCGGATCGAAATATACAAAAAGAAAACACAACTTTCCTTCCCCATAGTTTTTAAATTTGCATAATGCGCAAGGCAAGCAATTGATGGAGGTTGTTCTTGCTAAGCGGAAAACATAGCAAATACATAATTGGAAATTTAAAAAAAAAAAATGTTTTACTTGAGTGTTGAGAAAAATATCGAATTTGTTCTATCAGCCTAACTACTTCGAGAGTAAGTAAAATTAAGTTGTTGTATGGAAAACTTTTTTATTTTTCTAGATATCTTGACCCAACTCGGGATTTATAGGTTTCACTATGCTCAATACATTTATGCAAAATCTTATTTACTTCGGAGTTCTATATCATATAGCTGCAATAGAAATGATCGGTCGAAAATTAAGTTTTTGTATGGAAAACTTTTTTGTTTTTCTAGATATCTTGACCATACTTGTTTTATATAAGTTTCACAATGTTTCCTACATTTATGCAAAATCTTATTTACATCGGACTTCTATATCATATAGCTGCCATAAGAACAATCAGTCGAAAAGAAGGTTCTTGTATGAAAAACTTTTTTGTTTATTAAGATATTTTGACCAAACTCGGCATTTATTAGTTTTACTATGCTCCCCATATATATGTAAAATCCTATCAACATCGGACCATTATATCATATAGCTGCGATAGGAACGATCGGTCGAGAAGTAGGTTCTTGTATGAGAAACTTTTTTATTTTTCAAGATATCTTAACCATACTCGGCATTTTTAGGTTTCACTATGCTCCCTGCATTTATGCAAATGGTAATTTACATCGGACTACTATATCATATAGCTGCCAAGTCTGCCCATTCGAGCGCTTTGAATGATTCTCAATTAACTTCCTAGTGGCCACAATTCAAATCGAAGCAATTTGGCAAAACTTTCGTTTCACTCTTCTCCAGCTGCTTTCACTGTGTTCATAGAAAATTGAAATTGAAAGTGATTCGTAATAATCGAAATCAAACACTCGCAAAAGTCATTCAAATAAAAATGCACTGCCCAAGGTCCAACTGATTGCGTCAGGTGCCAGTTGGGAGTCGGGTTACGGGTGTCGGGAGTCGCTTCGCCTTCAAAGGGAGAGCTTAAAAGACGCACCAAACCTTCATCAAATAGTTGCAAAAAATATTTTCCAATGAAAACAATGCATTCCAATTTTTTTATTCTTTTTTATTTTTCTACAAAAAACACAGTTTGAGTGGCAAAGGCAAAAACGAAAAGCAACCAATTTGGTATTCGCATTGAATTTGAATTAATAGGATTAGATGAATGGCTGTTGATGGCTGCTCGATGACTTTGGCAACTAAATTAAAGTGCTTTTTACCATAAAATTAAACGCAAATAATGATTTACCAAGAGTGTGTGTGTCTGTGTGTTTGTGTGTGTGTGTTTGTGTGTGTGTGGGACATGCCAAAGACCGGTTGGCTCTTTTTTGAAATAGGAGCATCTGATTAGTCTGATGTGGCAGCTAAAAAATATTGCGGCATACAGCAGCATTTTAATTATCGCAATCCCCCAGGGCGCAGTTCAACTAATTGCCCTTACCTCGGCCCCAAGACCCCTGCCCCGCTCCCCCTACCCCATTGCCACAGTCAACCAGGTCCGACACGCGCTACAATTAAACTATGCCCAAGCAAAGAACCAAAAGACAAAGCACCCCAAGTGAGAATACTTAAGTTGGGTTTGCTGAACCTAAAAATACCCTGTACCAAGTTTTAACTTACGCTAAAGCCCAAGCAAAGGGCCAAAAGAAAAAGCACCCCAAGTGAGAATACTTAAGTTGGGTTTACTGAACATAAAGATACCCTGTGAATAGTTTCAACTTATAGCAGCTTCTTTATGCTTAATACTAAATATGGGTTTGCAGAACCTAAAGATACCCTGTACCTAGCTACAACTTAAATCAGCTTCTTACTGCTTAATACTTAATTTAGGCTTGCTGAACCTAAAGATACCCTGTACCTAGTTTTAGCTTGTAGCAGTTTCTTAATGCTAAAGACAAGGCTTGATAAATTCTGCGATTGAGGTGACTAAAAATATATAACCTATATATAACATGTTACATACTATTCCAGTACATTATACCCACTTTTTTTACTACTTCTATGATTACAGGGCATAAAAACCACACACAGGCTTATCAGGCAGGCGATGCCAGAAGCTGTTGTCTTTTCAGCGGGGAAGGGAGAAGTGGTTGCCCTTGTAACAAGGCAAGTGCAATTTGTGGCCAAAAAAAAAATAAGGGCGACGGAGAGAGAGGGGCGTGTCCGCCCATCAACTGACAGAAATTACGCATTCCGTGCGAAATGTATGTACGAGATAATCATTTTAATAAATTTCAGTGTGACAAATGAGAGTTGGTTACTCCGATTGGCCGTTTGGCTGGCTTCTTGCTGGCATTTGGCTTGTTGGCCTGAATTATTAATAAGCCATTGCCATTGCCTGTGGCAATGAGGCAGGGCCAAATGCGAGCTGTCTAATTGATGACTGCTGCGAAGTACCTAGTTTAGGTACCAAGTCGTAATTGGGCGTAGTTTATGTGTCACCAACGTTTAGTTTATAGGGCCAAGCTCTATTATGGCATGTTACCAGAGACTAATGTCAATGGAATGTGGCAGATATATTGGCTAGAGCTTGTCACCTGTCTGTGGTCAGTTAATTAAAACAGAGCACTCACAACCTGTTTGATCTAAGCGACTCGTTCCGCCAAACAATTGTGCTAAGTGAGGTCATTTTATGATATTCAAAAGTATTTACATTATATACAAATCATAGAGATCTACGAGTTGTTGGGAACAACATTTTTGTTAAGCATATTATTAAATGCAATCCTTTTAATGTAGACAAAATATTTGGTTAGAGCCTTTTGGGGTAGCTTTTGCAAATGTTATTCTATTCAAAATATATGAAAATTTTATTTAATTTTGCCAAAGCCGTTGTGCAAATTTCATAGCACATTCTTTTCCATTGCCGTCATTTTGTTGCCCGGCCGCGTTCCGCCCACCGCCGTGCCGCCCCCATTTTGTAAAAGTTTCCGCCGCTTACTGAAACTCATTTGAATGCATTTTCGTAATGAAGATGAATTTGGAGATTGTGTATTTTTCCAGTTCGCGGCACATTTTTTGGAAAATTGTTTGGCCAAAGTTTGAGTTTCTGTTTTAACTTGGCTTCGGTCGCCCCAAGCCAGTCAAGACTGTACACAGTACTAAGACTGAGCCTTGCTCTTTAAAGCTGGCAAAAGCATATTTAATATGCGGCAGACATTCTAAAACACGTATCAGATTTCAGAGCTGAAGAGAACTTTCATTGCGCTAAATGAGTTTCAGCTGCAAAATTAAAAACTTTATCAGTGTGAAGGCAAAAAAAGCTTTCACACGTGTCTACCTATATATCTATGTGTGAGTGTGTATCTGTGTGTGTGTGTGTATGTGTGAAAAAACTTGAAACTTTTTCATGAAGTTAAAGCAAAGTAAAATCAAATTATTGTGGTTGGGCTCAGCACGGCCCCGTCCCCGTCCCCGTTGCCGTTGGCTGCCGGGCTCCGGACTGGCAAAAGGATTACGCCGTACCCTTTGCTGGCATTCCTGTAACCCTCGCCCCCCCACCCTTGCTACCTGTAACTTGTCGCCATTGCATCCGCGGGCTGGGAAGGGGGCAGAACACGGCAGCAGACAGTTAGAGCCCAGCTCGTTCGCTCGCATGAAGTTGCCGCATTCTAATTGAATTTTCACTTTTTTCCCCCCGCCCTGTTGCAGGCGAGGCGCCAGCCGGGGCACACACGGCGGCTACGTGATGGCGCGACGCGGCACAAAAATTGCAATAATTATTTTTAATCTTAAGTACGACTTTCGCGTAATGAGATTTGGATTATCTGCGCAGCCCTGCCTCACACACACACACACACACACACAAAAAGAGAGATCTACACACATAACGAGCAAACCCCCAAATTTACGTGCAACGCGTCGCATAAAAAATCTCTCAGAAAAGTTTGGGCGTCTAAATTATGCAGACTTTGCAATTGGGGTGCGTGTACGAATTTCGAAAAGGATTTAATGCGCCGGGCTTTTGTGTATTACAGTTTAGCTGGGTTCATACCTGAATGTCGAAGGTGAATCTTTATAAATTATTTTCATTTCGTATATATTTGTACTAAGATAATAAACTCGAGCTCGGAACTCCATTTTATATTTAACCAAGAGTCGAAGCTTAAAATAAACCAATTGCCCAAAACCAGAAAATAACAATTCGTTTTAAAAATTAAAATTTATATAAGTCTCTGCCCAGAGCATAAATAGCTTGAGGCCTAACCATTCGATTTATGTAACCATACTTGGTCCATGCCAAGTTCAGGTTAAGATCTAATCTATCCCGCAAATTCTATATAAAAATAACTACAGCTTGCAATATTTTCAGTAGAGTGGGCATATATCTCTATATATAAAAATGTTTGTCCCGACTTGTTCGTGATTCGTGATCAACGCACAGCCCTAAACGTGAGAGCAAGGAAGCAACATTGTTCCTATCCTCAAATATCCTATATAGACATAGGTCATAATTTCCAAATTTCAAATCCCATCAGATTTCACGAGGTTTGGCTATTTGTTCATGTTTTGACCTCTAAATCAATTTGTCATCTAAATCTGACAACATGATTTTTTGTCAAAATTCATGTGAATATGGTACCCCCAAATATCCTGTATAGACATAGGCGGAAATTTCCCACGCCCGTAGCTCGGTCAAAAATCATCCGATTTTCATAAAGTTTGCCTTTTTGTTCATGTTTTGACCTCAAGATCAATTTGTCATCTAAATCTGGCAACATGATTTTTGGTCAAAATTCATGTGAATATGGTACCCTCAAATATCCTGTATAGACATAGGCCGAAATTTCCCAACCCCGTAGCTCGGTCAAAAATCATCCGATTTTCATAAAGTTTGGCTTTTTGTCCACGGTTTGACCTCTAAATCAATTTGTCATCTAAATCTGGCAACATGTTATTTGGTCAAAATTCATGTGAATATGGTACCCTCAAATATCCTGTATAGACATAGGCCGAAATTTCCCACCCCCGTAGCTCGGTCAAAAATCATCCGATTTTCATAAAGTTTGCCTTTTTGTTCATGTTTTGACCTCAAGATCAATTTTACATCTAAATCTGGCAACATGATTTTTGGTCAAAATTCATGTGAATATGTTACCCTCAAATATCCTGTATAGACATAGTCCGAAATTTCCCACCCCCGTAGCTCGGTCAAAAATCATCCGATTTTCATAAAGTTTGGCTTTTTGTCCATGGTTTGACCTCAAGACCAATTTTGCATCTAAATCTGGCAACATGATTTTTGGTCAAAATTCATGTGAATATGGTACCTTCAAATATCCTGTATAGACATAGGCCGAAATTTCCCACCCCCGTAGCTCGGTCAAAAATCATCCGATTTTCATAAAGTTTGGCTTTTTGTCCATGGTTTGACCTCAAGATCAATTTTGCATCTAAATCTGGCAACATGATTTTCGGTCAAAATTCATGTGAATATGGTACCCTCAAATATCCTGTATAGACATAGGCCGAAATTTCCCACCCCCGTAGCTCGGTCAAAAATCATACGATTTTCATAAAGTTTGGCTTTTTGTCCATGGCTTGACCTCTAAATCAATGTTGCATTTAAATCTGGAAACATGATTTTTGGTCAAAATTCATGTGATTATGTTACCCTCAAATATCCTGTATAGACATAGGCCGAAATTTCCCACCCCCGTAGCTCGGTCAAAAATCATCCGATTTTCATAAAGTTTGGCTTTTTGTCCATGGCTTGACCTCTAAATCAATGTTGCATCTAAATCTGGAAACATGATTTTTGGTCAAAATTCATGTGATTATGTTACCCTCAAATATCCTGTATAGACATAGGCCGAAATTTCCCACCCCCGTAGCTCGGTCAAAAATCATCCGATTTTCATAAAGTTTGGCTTTTTGTCCATGGTTTGACCTCTAAATCAATTTGTCATCTAAATCTGACAACATGATTTTTGGTCAAAATTCATGTGAATATGGTACCTTCAAATATCCTGTATAGACATAGGCGGAAATTTCCCACCCCCGTAGCTCGGTCAAAAATCATCCGATTTTCATAAAGTTTGCCTTTTTGTTCATGTTTTGACCTCAAGATCAATTTGTCATCTAAATCTGGCAACATGATTTTTGGTCAAAATTCATGTGAATATGGTACCCTCAAATATCCTGTATAGACATAGGCCGAAATTTCCCACCCCCGTAGCTCGGTCAAAAATCATCCGATTTTCATAAAGTTTGGCTTTTTGTCCACGGTTTGACCTCTAAATCAATTTGTCATCTAAATCTGGCAACATGTTATTTGGTCAAAATTCATGTGAATATGGTACCCTCAAATATCCTGTATAGACATAGGCCGAAATTTCCCACCCCCGTAGCTCGGTCAAAAATCATCCGATTTTCATAAAGTTTGCCTTTTTGTTCATGTTTTGACCTCAAGATCAATTTTGCATCTAAATCTGGCAACATGATTTTTGGTCAAAATTCATGTGAATATGTTACCCTCATATATCCTGTATAGACATAGTCCGAAATTTCCCACCCCCGTAGCTCGGTCAAAAATCATCCGATTTTCATAAAGTTTGGCTTTTTGTCCATGGTTTGACCTCAAGATAAATTTTGCATCTAAATCTGGCAACATGATTTTTGGTCAAAATTCATGTGAATATGGTACCTTCAAATATCCTGTATAGACATAGGCCGAAATTTCCCACCCCCGTAGCTCGGTCAAAAATAATCCGATTTTCATAAAGTTTGGCTTTTTGTCCATGGTTTGACCTCAAGATCAATTTTGCATCTAAATCTGGCAACATAATTTTCGGTCAAAATTCATGTGAATATGGTACCCTCAAATATCCTGTATAGACATAGGCCGAAATTTCCCACCCCCGTAGCTCGGTCAAAAATCATCCGATTTTCATAAAGTTTGCCTTTTTGTTCATGTTTTGACCTCAAGATCAATTTTGCATCTAAATCTGGCCACATTATTTATGGTCAAAATTCATGTGAATATGGTACCCTCAAATATCCTGTATAGACATAGGCCGAAATTTCCCACCCCCGTAGCTCGGTCAAAAGTCATCCGATTTTCATAAAGTTTGGCTTTTTGTCCATGGTTTGACCTCAATATCAATTTTGCATCTAAATCTGACAACATAATTTTTGGTCAAAATTCATGTGATTATGTTACCCTCAAATATCCTGTATAGACATAGGCCGAAATTTCCCACCCCCGTAGCTCGGTCAAAAATCATCCGATTTTCATAAAGTTTGGCTTTTTGTCCATGGTTTGACCTCAAGATCAATTTTGTATCTAAATCTGACAACATAATTTTTGGTCAAAATTCATGTGATTATGTTACCCTCAAATATCCGGTATAGACATAGGCCGAAATTTCCCACCCCCGTAGCTCGGTTAAAAATCATCCGATTTTCATAAAGTTTGGCTTTTTGTCCATGGTTTGACCTCAAGATCAATTTTGCATCTAAATCTGGCAACATGATTTTTGGTCAAAATTCATGTAAATATGGTACCTTCAAATATCCTGTATAGACATAGGCCGAAATTTCCCACCCCCGTAGCTCGGTCAAAAATCATCCGATTTTCATAAAGTTTGGCTTTTTGTCCATGGTTTGACCTCAATATCAATTTTGCATCTAAATCTGGCAACATGATTTTTGGTCAAAATTTATGTGAATATGGTACCCTCAAATATCCTGTATAGACATAGGCCGAAATTTCCCACCCCCGTAGCTCGGTCAAAAATCATCCGATTTTCATAAAGTTTGGCTTTTTGTCCACGGTTTGACCTCTAAATCAATTTGTCATCTAAATCTGGCAACATGTTATTTGGTCAAAATTCATGTGAATATGGTACCCTCAAATATCCTGTATAGACATAGGCCGAAATTTCCCACCCCCGTAGCTCGGTCAAAAATCATCCGATTTTCATAAAGTTTGGCTTTTTGTCCATGGCTTGACCTCTAAATCAATGTTGCATCTAAATCTGGAAACATAATTTTTGGTCGAAATTCATGTGATTATGTTACCCTCAAATATCCGGTATAGACATAGGCCGAAATTTCCCACCCCCGTAGCTCGGTTAAAAATCATCCGATCTTCATAAAGTTTGGCTTTTTGTCCATGGTTTGACCTCAAGATCAATTTTGTATCTAAATCTGGCAACATGATTTTTGGTCAAAATTCATGTGAATATGGTACCTTCAAATGCCCTGTATAGACATAGGCCGAAATTTCCCACCCCCGTAGCTCGGTCAAAAATCATCCGATTTTCATAAAGTTTGGCTTTTTGTCCATGGTTTGACCTCAATATCAATTTTGCATCTAAATCTGACAACATAATTTTTGGTCAAAATTCATGTGAATATGGTACCCTCAAATATCCGGTATAGACATAGGCCGAAATTTCCCACCCCCGTAGCTCGGTTAAAAATCATCCGATTTTCATAAAGTTTGGCTTTTTGTCCATGGTTTGACCTCAATATCAATTTTGCATCTAAATCTGACAACATAATTTTTGTTAAAATTCATGTGAATATGGTACCCTCAAATATCCTGTATAGACATAGGCCGAAATTTCCCAACCCCGTAGCTCGGTCAAAAATCATCCGATTTTCATAAAGATTGGCTTTTTGGCTATGGTTTGACCTCTAAATCAATTTGTCATCTAAATCTGAGAACATGATTTTTGGTCAAAATTCATGTGAATATGGTACCCCCAAATATCCTGTATAGACACAGGCCGAAATTTCCCACCCCCGTAGCTCGGTCAAAAATCATCCGATTTTCATAAAGTTTGGCTTTTTGTCCATGGTTTGACCTCTAAATCAATGTTGCATCTAAATCTGGAAACATGATTTTTGGTCGAAATTCATGTGAATATGGTACCCTCAAATATCCTGTATAGACATAGGCCGAAATTTCCCACCCCCGTAGCTCGGTCAAAAATCATCCGATTTTCATAAAGTTTGCCTTTTTGTTCATGTTTTGACCTCAAGATCAATTTTGCATCTAAATCTGGCAACATGATTTTTGGTCAAAATTCATGTGAATATGGTACCCTCAAATATCCTGTATAGACATAGGCCGAAATTTCCCACCCCCGTAGGTCGGTCAAAAATCATCCGATTTTCATAAAGTTTGGCTTTTTGTCCATGGTTTGACCTCTTAATCAATTTTGCATCTAAATCTGACAACATGATTTTTGGTCAAAATTCATGTGAATATGGTACCCTCAAATATCCTGCATAGACATAGGCCGAAATTTCCACCCCCGTAGCTCGGTCAAAAATCATCCGATTTTCATAAAGTTTCCCTTTTTGTTCATGTTTTCACCTCAAGATCAATTTTGCATCTAAATTTGGCAACATGATTTTTGGTCAAATTTCATGTGAATATGGTACCTTCAAATATACTGTATAGACATATGGCAAAAATTTCCCACCCCCGTAGCTCGGTCAAAAATCATCCGATTTTCATAAAGTTTGCCTTTTTGTTCATGTTTTGACCTCTAAATCAATGTTGCATCTAAATCTGGAAACATGATTTTTGGTCGAAATTCATGTGAATATGGTACCCTCAAATATCCTGTATAGACATAGGCCGAAATTTCCCACCCCCGTAGCTCGGTCAAAAATCATCCGATTTTCATAAAGTTTGCCTTTTTGTTCATGTTTTGACCTCAAGATCAATTTTGCATCTAAATCTGGCAACATGATTTTTGGTCAAAATTCATGTGAATATGGTACCCTCAAATATCCTGTATAGACATAGGCCGAAATTTCCCACCCCTGTAGCTCGGTCAAAAATCATCCGATTTTCATAAAGTTTTCCTTTTTGTTCATGTTTTGACCTCTAAATCAATTTGCCATCTGAATCTGGCAACATGATTTTTGGTCAAAATTCATGTGAATATGGTACCCTCAAATATCCTGTATAGACATAGGCCGAAATTTCCCACCCCCGTAGCTCGGTCAAAAATCATCCGATTTTCATAAAGTTTCCCTTTTTGTTCATGTTTTGACCTCAAGATCAATTTTGCATCTAAATCTGGCAACATGATTTTTGGTCAAAATTCATGTGAATATGGTACCCTCAAATATCCTGTATAGACATAGGCCGAAATTTCCCACCCCCGTAGGTCGGTCAAAAATCATCCGATTTTCATAAAGTTTGGCTTTTTGTCCATGGTTTGACCTCTTAATCAATTTTGCATCTAAATCTGACAACATGATTTTTGGTCAAAATTCATGTGAATATGGTACCCTCAAATATCCTGCATAGACATAGGCCGAAATTTCCACCCCCGTAGCTCGGTCAAAAATCATCCGATTTTCATAAAGTTTCCCTTTTTGTTCATGTTTTCACCTCAAGATCAATTTTGCATCTAAATTTGGCAACATGATTTTTGGTCAAATTTCATGTGAATATGGTACCTTCAAATATACTGTATAGACATATGGCAGAAATTTCCCACCCCCGTAGCTCGGTCAAAAATCATCCGATTTTCATAAAGTTTGCCTTTTTGTTCATGTTTTGACCTCTAAATCAATGTTGCATCTAAATCTGGAAACATGATTTTTGGTCGAAATTCATGTGAATATGGTACCCTCAAATATCCTGTATAGACATAGGCCGAAATTTCCCACCCCCGTAGCTCGGTCAAAAATCATCCGATTTTCATAAAGTTTGCCCTTCTGTTCATGTTTTGACCTCAAGATCAATTTTGCATCTAAATCTGGCAACATGATTTTTGGTCAAAATTCATGTGAATATGGTACCCTCAAATATCCTGTATAGACATAGGCCGAAATTTCCCACCCCTGTAGCTCGGTCAAAAATCATCCGATTTTCATAAAGTTTTCCTTTTTGTTCATGTTTTGACCTCTAAATCAATTTGCCATCTGAATCTGGCAACATGATTTTTGGTCAAAATTCATGTGAATATGGTACCCTCAAATATCCTGTATAGACATAGGCCGAAATTTCCCACCCCCGTAGCTCGGTCAAAAATCATCCGATTTTCATAAAGTTTCCCTTTTTGTTCATGTTTTGACCTCAAGATCAATTTTGCATCTAAATCTGGCAACATGATTTTTGGTCAAAATTCATGTGAATATGGTACCCTCAAATATCCTGTATAGACATAGGCCGAAATTTCCCACCCCCGTAGCTCGGTCAAAAATCATCCGATTTTCATAAAGTTTGCCTTTTTGTCCATGGTTTGACCTCTAAATCAATTTGTCATCTAAATCTGACAACATGATTTTTGGTCAAAATTCATGTGATTATGTTACCCTCAAATATCCTATATAGACATAGGTCAAAATTTCCCACCCCCATAACTCGGCCAAATCTTAAGCAATTTTCATAACGTTTGGCTCTTTGTTCATGGTTTGGCCTCTAGATCAATTTGGCATCTAAATCTGTCAACTTCATTCTAGGTCAAAATTCATGTGAAAATGGTATCTTCAAATATACTGTACAGACATTGGTCAACATTTCTCACCCCATAACTTGGTCGCTCAAAACCATGTCACCTCGCAAGTATGCGATTCAAAGATTTTTTATGCAAAGTTTTATGTTTGCCTTTTTGCACATAAAAGTGCGCATGTTTGCATTGTATGCATGCATATATATATATAAATGTACATACATACATACAAATATATGTTCATACGAACACATTTATGCATGCATATATGTACGTATGAATTTTTGCATATATCAATATACATATGCATGCGTACATATATATTTATGTGAATGCTTTTATATATATGTATGCAAACCTGCATACACACATGCATACACACATGCATACATACATACATACATACATACATACATACATACATACATACATACATACATACATACATATATACAAAATATTTTTATATATATAAGCGCCGGTAAAAGATTTAGATATGGGAGAAACTATTTCTTTTGTTTAAATAATTCCTATATAGCTATCAGAAGATATATAAAGATGGTACGGAAGAAAAGACTTCAATAATTTCAAAGAAAAAATAAAGCTTTAAAAAAACAAAGAAACTTAAATTTTTAAGAATTTATTCATTGACTTTAACATTACTTAGTTACTTTCTGCAGTTCGCTGAATGAGCGGATGCGCGTTTGGCAGAGCTTCTGCGGCGTTTGGGCGACTGCACATTCGATTGCCCCTCTGATGGACCCTCCCTACTCCCACAGCTGTCTGTTTGTGGTTCTCGTTCACTTTTGGAGTCGCTGCCGTGCAGAAAGTTGAGCAGAATCAACGCGGCAGCCAGGCAACGGCAGCCAACAGGATCGTCGATAAGGCTATTCTGGGAACGCCGAATCTTTTCCGATTTCGATTTGCAGCGGGCCTGATTTTCATTTTGATCGCATAAGTTAGCAGCTGCATTCAGTGCGGATCTAAAGCGCAGCAGTTCCCTGCTGCTCAGTTCATGAAGACTGCGTGGCTTGCATTTGGATAGTTTGGGAGCTTTTAGGGATGTGCCATTACGACGACTTGCCGTCTTTGCTATCTTGCTAGGTTTTCTGCGCTTGGTCGCCATCAGAATTTTCATGCGTTAATTTATTGCTGAATTCGAAATAGGGGAATAAAGTAAAATAATCAGTCCTTGGCTTGCTTCGTTTCAATTCCAGTGTCAACATGCCTGGTATTCTGGTCTGATTTGATGCACAATGCATAAATTTTCGGCAGGCCCTTAAAAGTTTGTATACCCTTATAAGGGATATTACGACTATGTAATGTAATGAAATGTTCGATTCTGCAAAGAACATGGGAGTATCTTCCAAAGCATTAAACCGAGCTATAAAAAACCTATGTTTAAAGCAAAACTAATCGGATGAATTGTAACAAAATCCTGTCCTATCAAAAGGCTTAAAAACCTTTCAAAATATGCCAATAGATACAGTCGAAAAGTCTGCAAGAGTAAGAAATCTTCGGCAAGTCAAAGATAGCTGCTCATTCTTGTTAAGCCAAATATTGCATTTTCATTAAGTTAAAGTTTGATTTTCAGTTTTTGTGGTCTGTGATCTGTGGCTGGATTCAAGCCGCCGTCATTTTCGCCAACTGCTGCGCGTTTACTTAAAAACTTTTTGGCGTTTGCTGGCAACTTTTTCGGGCCAAAAGTTTGAGGTCTGTCTATCTGTCTAACTATTTGTCTATGTATGCAGATATGGGTGTGTGTGTGTGTGTAGGTGCGTGTGTAATAATCGTATGCAGAGTCAAAGACGATAGCGTTGACGTTGCTCACAAACTTCTGACTGGCAGCTGCCTACGGCAAGGCAATTGACAGTTACAGAGAAAATCGCAGAAATTTGTTAGCTATTAAGCCAAGGTAAATTTGGCCTTAAGCATCATACATATACATCATATATATATTTTTTAAAAATATTTATTTAATTTATAAGCTGTTGTTATTAATAATAAAGCTTGTTTATCTATTATGGAAGAAAAGAGACAGAAATCACTTTATTTGAGAATGTCCCGTATATATATTTTATTTTTAAGATCTTATGTGAACGACTTTATACCAATTCGTCGGTTTTTTAGTACGTCATATTGGATCTGATGGGTCTACTTCGAAAGGTATAGATCTTTAAACAGGATTAGCGACATAACTTCGCAGACTTTTCTCCGCCAAGTATATTTACCTTCGAAAAGATGTCGCTTTTTTCTGGCGAAATTCAATTCAACAATCTAAATCTATATTTTGTAACTTTAAACATTAAAGTTATAGTTTGTATAACTTTATCTCAAATAAAACCCAACATAAATAAAAAAAATTCCTACAAGTAATTGCTATACACTTTCTTTTATCTAAATCGCATTAAGGTAAAGATCTTTAATTTAAACATGATTTCTGCAACTAATTAAACTAAACTTAAAATTCTAAGTCCTTTTTTTTTTTACTAAGAATTCATTGAATACTATTTTTTGTGCATTTTTTTATGAATTATTCGCCGATTTTTGCAGCGACGAAAATTGAAAGCCAATAGCATAACTTTGAGCCATTTTCACACTTCAACGATTTTATACAATAGCTAAAATTGCGGATTTTGCGTATACAGGGGATGGTGAATATTTTTTATTGGTTCGTGTGAAAAATCGAAATGAATAAAATATTAGCTGGCTGACACACGACACTCTCCGAGTTTTTAATAAAGTTCGCTATGACAAAGGCAACTTTATCAAAATCTTTCGTTATCAATTCAAAAAATGCACGAAAAATTGAGCGCATAAAAAGCAATTGCATTTCATATAACAATAGTTGACCAGGCTGGCGAGCCAATTGAAAGTTTCGCTTAAAATATTCTTTTATGCACAATACTAGTTCCGATTTTGATGAAAAATCAAATGAAATGCAATTTCAATGCCAATTCCGCTTTTTTATTGAATGCATTTTGATTAACCTGCTCTGATTCCATTGACAACTATTCTAATGAAAAGTATATTAGGTTTGAATGGGAATAAACTTTTCGATGTCGACCAGCAAATTGAGTGTGTTTGACATAAACATAAAGATTTCTTATCGAAAATGATAGACGCAGCCATTTTCAAAGTTTTATTTTTAGTCGGTTGTGGTCGTCGAAAAATGTTGTGTCAAAAAATCAATTCAATAATGACATTCATTTCGATATGAAACATTTCTTAAGCTTTTTAAGACTTGAAACTGTCAAAACTTGGGTAAAACTGAATCGATGTTTGATGATCGATGGCTTTTTGGGCCAAAGAACAAGCTGAGTTGTGTCAAAAGACAAATGAAGAGTAGTATAAGATGGAGATATAAGACTTATGTTGATTACTAAGTAGTAATAAGGATTTATCGATAGTCTGATTTGAGATTTTGAGTAGAGCGAACATGGAGAAGACCGCAGACTCAAGAACTCATTGAAAGAAAGAATAAAGTTATAGTATATATATATATATATATGAAATATAAATTATTATTATAAATAATCAAAGTGATGGAATGACTGAAAAACCATCCCCTCAAAAGAAATATATTTTGTGACAGTTGGTAAATGTTACTGCCAAAAATTCATATGAAATTGACAAAAATCTTGACATTTAAAGTCTCTTCCTGGACTTCAAACTAACATAAACTTAACAAAACTGAATCGATTTTCATTTAATTATTGATGACAATTTAGATATGCCTTTTCCTCTGGAGTCCAAACATATATTTTTAAGCTTAAAAGAAACCGTTCTGGTAAGAAATGTATCTAAGTGGGCAATAAGCGCTATTAAGTGACTTATAATCATTATTTTCAACAAGTTGTCAGTTTTTTATATTTTTGAACATCTAATGGATGCGCTTGTCTGCATTCGTTAGGACATTTGGCATCCTGAGCTGCCGCAATATGCCCGACCCGGGCACGGCATATGCCCCCGTTGTTGAACTCTAATTTATGCCATGCAAGTGGCACACGGATCCGCATAGGAGCTGCTACGGCAGTCTCTCCATGCTCCTGGTAGCTAGCTTGTAGCAGGTGAAGCAAAACCCATTTTCTTTGCAGCTGATTGCATTTTATAGCATTGCGCTCTGTTCCCCTGGCAGACAAATTTCATGGTGTGTTTGTTTTCTAAGCTGTTTGTTTTGTGCCACGAATGAATTTTTGTAAAATGGCGCACGGCACAACATGACGCGCTGAAAGCTGCTGCTTTTGGCCAAATGTGAGGGCGAAAATAAATGAAATTTTATTTAGCGAAAACCTAGAACCTCTTTTAATGCACCTCTATTGGCTGCAATTTATGGGCACAAATCATAAAAGCATGTGGAACTAGTCGGAACTAGTTGGGAGTTTTATTTGCATTTCGCTTTTGTTGTTCTGTGTCTGGCCGCGGGGGGTCCTCTGCTGACACCAATTTCCAGTGCTCACTTTATGTTTTATTTGTTTCGCATTTACAGTTGCAGGCACCAGCCACGCCCCCGCCGCCCATTAAGCAATATAAGTTGCGTTTAATAGTTAATGCAAAGCTTTTAAGCAGCCGCGGGCAGTTGCCAGTTGCCAGTTGCCAGTTGCCAGTTGGTAGCCAGCCTCGTGTCGGCCAACGCGTCGTATGCGCAATGCAGCAGAGCTTGCAACAAGCTGTTGAATTGAATTTCGAGCAGAGTTGCCGCATTCGCCAAAGCAGCTACTCGTGCCGTAACACGGCTTGTAATTACATTAGCTTTTATTTCTATTAGCGCTTATAACATATTTTTATGCTCTGCTTTTTCAGGCAAGCAGGGTATCTGAGACTCGATAGATAAGCCAAGCCATGTCCAAGATCAAAACATGGGCCCAGCAAATTTTAATCGAAATAATTCTCATCATCTTAAAGATGAAATCAAAAATATTTTTTTGTATTCTATTCTATTTAACTGCCAGAGTATTTTATAGTCACAACCAACCGCCTTTTACATTCTCACTTATATATTATGCTGCGTTCCATTAAAGCAATTAATGACAAAGACTATTGCTCGAATGATTCAGGGAATCACGACTATAAGTTACTCTGTGAACAGGTTGTTTAACATCTTAAAAAGGCAAAAATTAACTATGATTTGTATCCATAGGATCTCTATGGGGAGCTGCTTGAATATTTCTTGGGTACATTTAAATACGTTAAAGATTTGGATCCTCTAGCCTAGTCTACATACGCATGCAAATATTTGTGATGCCCTTTGATTTGATTTTATTAGTGCAGGGTATACAATGCACTTGCCAACGAGGTACAAGTAATTAAAAATGATCGGAAAGCTGAGGCAACATAATGATGTGCTTACTGCGAGCTTAAAGCCAGAAACATTAGGAAGCTGAAAGCGAGGAGTTAAGGGAAGAGTTGCCCGAGTGCAGGCATTATGGACTCTAAAACACAATAGCTTATTGGAGACAGTGATGAATGGCGGCATTTTATAGTAACTATCTGGGTCAATCACATTACAGACTGTGGACCATTTTAGTAGCTTGCTTTAAGCAAATATTAATGGCAAAGGCGAGAAACGACTATTTAAATCCTTTGCAAAGCAATTAACTTAATCAATTGTCAGAGAAGCGAAACGATGTGAGCTTAGAATAAAGGAATGCGAATTTTAAAAGCCAAAAAAAATAACCAATTTCAAATCAAATATAAGAATAAGATGCATTCTTTGAGAGATTTAAAGTATGCCTATATAAATTTCATTTGGAGAATGCAGTTTGAGTTCAATTTGAAATGCAATTGAAAACTGCAGCCAATTAAATAAAGCACAGGAAAAGTTCTGCAGTCGAAATGGAAACGTAGTCGAGCTTGACGAGAAGGCCAGCAAGCTGGGACAAAAAGAGAGAGAAGCGTAGAATAAAAGGTCGCCAGCTGGGGCTGGATATATTATCAAGTTGAATTTAATTGCATTTCACAGAAAGTTAGCCGAAAAAACAAATGTAAACAGGCGACCGGGCGACACTTTAACATTTCGAATTACACAAAAACAAATATTAAACATTCAACTAATAAATTTGGCTAAATTTGTACAACAATTTTAAAGAGTAATTTTGCATGCAGCAAATATTTTGTGTACCGCGGGCGATTAAACTGTTCTAAATTGCATTTAAAATGCTTGGGATATTAAGAAGTCAAGCTGTGTGCGGCATTTATAGCGTGTCGATTGCATTTAAGCAGAGTGTTAATGCATTAGTTAATGCATTAGTTAGCAGCTGGCAGCTGGCAAAACATATAAAAGAAGTAAGCACTTAGCCAAGCCATTAGGTCTAATAATTCTGCAGCATCAGGCAGCTGCCGTGGGACAGGCCATCTATCAATTTGGTACCCACATCGATCTCACTGGCCGTGCGATGCTGCCTCTAAATAATTTGCATAGAAAAAATCACATCAACACGTTGATAGGACGGACACGGGACAGGGCCGAGCCATTTATCAGCGCCCAAGTCCCATAAATAAAACAAATAATATAAAAATATGCAAAATAAAATGTATAAAAAGCATTGAAAGATAACCGCCTAAGAAAAAAGCGAGAACGTTTAGAGTGCTCAACTGGAAGATACTCTATAACTAACTATTTGTTGAATTTTGTGAGATTTTCAGACTTTAGAAAAAAGCGAGTAAGCGAAGAACGTTGAGAATGCTCGACTAGAAGATATTTAGTATTTAACAAAAGTCTACCGAATCCTATGCAATTTTCAGATTTCAGAAAAAAGCGAGTAAGCGAAGAATGTGGAGAATGCTCGACTTGAAGATATTCTATATCTAAGTATTTGTTGTCTACCGAATCTTAAGCAATTTTCAGACTGAATATAGAATAATAAAGCTTAAAGAAGTTTGCACAATTTTTAATGCGAACTAAGCTCTTATACCTCTCTAGTCTCTATCAAGTCTCTATCAAACCCTCTTCAACTAAGTCTACGTCCAAGGTATAAAAGGGTCCAGTTGCAGAATACATTTGGCCTAATAGATGTGCCGAATGAAATGGGCCTGGCCCAACCCGCAGGCATTTGTGTGCGTGCCTGTGTGTGTGTGAGTGTGTGTGTTGCGTTAAACAAATGGCCGATGACCCATAATAAAAATTATTATGAATGAAGAAGAACAAGAAAAACCCATTGGGCTCCCCCTGCCCATGGCCTTGAGCGCATGAATTGGGAATTTGTGGATGGCAGAGAACGTTCCCAAAGTCGGGCAACCTTTGGGAGCTGCCCGTGTTCGAGTCGACAATGTTGCTGCCGAATTGTATTGGGCTTTGTGCCAGGGCACGTGCATCAAGATTCAATTGAGAGCTACGAGCAGAAAATGAAAAATATAAATATATACATATATAGTAGTATATAGCACGCACATATATAGACAAAGTTGCTTTTCTAACTGGGACGTTCTGGAAGAGAAAATCAATTCTCGTCTGGTCCTGTCACAGTATTTAATAACAAATAAATAATTAATCGTGAATTTCCTTTGGTAGGTGCTGATAGCTTTTCTAAGAAATAATAAATTTATGTTTTATACAGCTTCAATTCAAATGCTAATTCCATTATAATAGCGATAAGTAATGTGGAGTGCTTCAATAGCAAAGCTCGACTAAAAATTGCTCTCTGCTCTTTAGAAGATTTGGAAATATGCAAGACGAAAAAGCGCTGCTGGTATGAACTAAGGAATCAATTCATGGAGGAGTGCTGCAGAGACCTAACTTCAAAAGGACTCTAGGATCATTGCGAGCAATGCAATACAGAGGCGCGTCAAAAAGCAACAGAAGAGTCAGGCGTTGTACTAGGGAGTCATTAGCTCTGAATTGTCGTAGGAATAAAGACTCATGTAAAAGGAAGATATATACAAAAACCAATGGGTGGTGGGATAGCTTGATAAATGGATAGCCGTCGTCATCCTGAAAGCAGCGTCGATCTAGACTTCAAATCTGTGTGAATATAAAAAATGAAGACTTCACTTAATAAATATGTTTTACAACAGTCGATTTAGCCATGTCCGTCTGTCCGTCTGTCCTCCTGTCTGTTTCTATGCGAACTAGTCTCTCATTTTTAAAGCTATCGGAATTAAACTTTGCAGATGTCTCTCTTTCTGTTGCACGCAGTACATATGTCGAATTCAGCTGGATCGGACCACGATATCATATTGTTGCCATAGGAACGATCGGTCGAAAAGTAGGTTCTTGTATGAAAAACTTTTTTGTTTATCAAGATATCTTGACCAAATTCGGCATTAACTATTTTCCCTGTGCTCCTTAGATATGGGCAAAGCACTAAGAGCATTATGAAAAGGTTGGGTATTTAATCTTCA